>PQWD01002170.1:0-20011 GCA_019425675.1 Leucinodes orbonalis | reverse complement strand
TAGTCAAAAGTGACTGTGACAGACAATAACAAAACGGTGACAGCATGTATAAAACAAGAACAAAAGAATGTCTGAAAGTCGTTATATTGTCGAATTACCTTTCTGGGAGCAGGATCCTCGTTGTTAGGTTATAATTCGCGACCATAGCTTTGACTATGGCTGGAAGGAAATTTAGGATGCACAAATTTCAAAAATTTAAAATGAAATCGTATGCTAACCACGATTTAATGTATATATGTTCCTTTACGTTGATTCTAGTTCCACGTTGGTTGGGTACTTCAAGGAGGACAGGCACTCTTTTAATTCAAGAAAGGGCATGTCAACTTGATGGTTCAGATCTTAACCATCCACGACTTTTGATGTCAAGTTATTACACATATTAGTTATGAGTTCATAAAACGTTGGCACGTTATTGAGCGAATCCGTCAATGTTTTTTGGCATCGTTAGTCCAAACACAAGATTCCAAATTTAATAATGTATATATGGTGCTACATCAGCGTGAGTCAGAAATTGGTTATTTACAGTTAGTCCTGATCAAGGAAACTTTTTTAGTACTTTTATAATATTAGAATGTTTAACTAAAGTATGATTTGTTATTAGTTCTTAAGTTTGTTATTTATTATTTAGTTCATATCTTTCATAATAGTATTTAGTCATTAATTGCCCTTGGTGGGCGGGACGTTAAAGACTGTAGTACAATTTAAGGACAATAAATGTCACTGTGGTGATTAGTAATTAAATAGGTCAACAAGTTCAGTTAAGTAAATAGGTCAATAAAAGTTCAGGGTTCGTGTACGGGACCGTTAGCACCGTACAATAAATGGGAAGAGTAAGGTGTGTTGAAATAACCAAACTCCACGAGTGCTGTTTGTACACTGATTTATTATAATAAAGTTATATTGAATGCATCGCAGTGCAAGCAATATTGCAACGCAAACAAATATTTTTACTTTATACTTAAATGTTATACACCTTGCATGTACTTCGTACATCCTGCCCACTCCAAAATAAGGAAAATATACAAAGTATTGAAAATCATGTGAGCTAATTAATGGAAAGTACGAAAGAATCTAAATTACAATCATACAAAATGTTGAATTTATACGTATTTATGTAATAGAATAATGCAAAGGTAGAATGATAATTATTAAAAGGTCCCGTCCTGTTTGAATTTAATTCACTAGGTACTACACTTAAAAGACCTTTCACTATTCACTATCACTCATGGTTGGAATGTTGAGTCGCACAGACCGCGGCGTAGTCGTCGGCGAAGTTACCGTTGTCTTATCCACGCTTAACGTAGACGAACGTATATCACCGTGAGCCGCACGCGAATTATCTGTATGTGCGTGCGGGGCTGGGCCCGCCTGGAACACCACCGCAGTGGGAGCTGCCGCTGCCACTCGCCACCCGCGCTTCACCTTGCGCCAACGCATCACTAGGAATGCACATGCTAGCAGCCCTAGTATAACTATTATTGAATACAACACCGAGTATTGGTGGATGTCGTGCACCGTTAGTGCGCTATCAGATTGCGATTTTATATCTTCGATGCGTGTCTTTACATCGCGCCAAATATTTTCGTGGTTTTCCGCAACGAAAGATTCGGGTAAGGTCGAGTTCACAATATTGTTTAGAACCGATGTACTAAGATCAACTGGTAACGAAGTTCTAATCTCGGTCTGACTAAAGTAATTCTTGTGCCCATAAAGTGAATAGGATTCTCCTTTAACTATACAGCCTTGACCTATGTCTATAAGCCCATTGCCGGTCAAGGTGATTTGCTGTACGTTATCTGAACAAAAAATGTGCAGCAAGCATTTCTCACAACAAGAAAAGAGCCACCTGTTGTCAATGTTATCTAATTTGATCCATCGCTCCTCGCACTGAGATACTTTGGTATTGCATATTGTTTTATTACTGATTCTTATTTCGCATATGTGCTGTGTTATTCTTACACTATAGATTGGTTTATCATGGGAGCACAATATTTTATTTGAAGATAAATGGATACAAGACTCCATCTCTTTTTCTGTCATTAGTAGAAGTAAATCCTTCTGCAAATTGAACGCGATATATGGAGTCAGGGTTTCCATTACAATGTTATTTACGGGTAAACTGAAAACTTGGTCAACCTCGTATTGTTCTTTCTTTACTAATGGTATCCTTACTTCTATTATTAGAAATCTAGTCCCTACCCTAGCATTAATTTTAAGCAATTTATACAAAATTTGAATATCGTTCTTATCAACGGGTAAAGATAAATCATTTGAAATATGTCCTGATATCATATTGATTTGCTCTTCAAATTGCTTAGGAGGCAAAATGTGTGGGTCCATGTGACCTTGCCAAATATCGGTTACAGTGTTAATCAAATCCTTTTGAATACTCTTAATGTTAGATATAATTATTTGAGCAGAGAGAAAAGAAGATAAAATATACATTTCAACTTCATTTTGTAACTGAAGTCTGTTAATTGATAATGACATATTTCGAACGTTATCATGTATAATACTAAACTGCTTGTTCATTAAATCTTCATTTCTACGTAAAATATTGTATTGCGACTCTATAACACTAGTTTGGTTTTTAAGTAAGAGTCGCAAATGATTTTCGTTTAGCTGTATCTTCTCTACATCCTTTTCATACTGTTTCAAAAACCTATCATCGAGCACACCAAATAAGCTGTTTGCTACGTAACCAATTCCGTTAATCAAGCCCCTTTTTATCCTATGACTGTTATGGGTCATAAGAATATCATTGTAATGATAAATTTCGGAAAGCTCGTGTTCTAATTGGAATTGGATACCTTTGTATTGTGGTGATAACTCTAAATCACGAGTAGTTTTGCTTAAGTGACTAATATATTTATCTATACCTTTTAAACCTAGTCGGTAAGTAGACATATTATAAAATACAACTAATTTCCATTCATCGCGAATGAGACTCATGTCTTTTAATTTATGAAAGTAAACGCTTTGATTGTTATCAAAATAAGAAATATTATAAAATGCGTGTATAGAAGGTATATTAAAAAGAAATAGCATAAAGAATGTTAAAATAAAATTACAAAAAATATTTCGTGTGCTCGTGCGAGTTCGCCGATGTGCCCTTTGTGGCGCATCGGTGACGTCACACGCTTTGGCATTAGAGGCCGACGTCGCTGCGTTTGTCTCCTCTTTCACCGGTAAAGGGACCAGTTTAATAATAGGCCTTTTAATAACGCCATTTTTGGTTTTAATTGATACGACCCGAACTTTGCCGTCCTTGCCGGCGTGAGTTTCAACGACCCTCCCCAGAGCCCACTTACCAGGAGGCAGGTTTTCCTCTTTGATGACCACAACATCGTCCACTTCGAGATTCTTGGTGGCCTTACGCCACTTTGATCGTGACTGCAGCTCCTGTAAGTATTCAGCCGACCACCTTATCCAGAACTGTTTATTCATGGACTGTATCATTTTCCATCTAGTGGTCAAGTTGATATGCTCGGGGTCCGTCTGTGGTCGGGAAAGTAAAGATCCGCCCACCAGGAAATGTCCAGGAGTCAGACACTCGTCCTCTGGATTTTCTGTTAAGCTAATTAGCGGACAAGAGTTAAGGCAAGCCTCGACCTGATGGAGGATGGTGATAAATTCCTCATAGGTGAGCTTCTGCTCACCGATAACTCGCTTGAGGTGATATTTCATGCGCTTAACGGCTCCTTCCCACAAACCGCCAGCTTCTGGATTTCCAGGTGCATTGAATATCCACTCAATGTTGTAAGTATTGATATCACGAAGAAATCTGGATTAATGGTTTCTATGATCTGCATATACTCCTTTTTCAGCAGCCTGTTAGCGCCGACAAAGTTAGTCCCATTGTCGCTGTAAACTCGGCGAGGACACCCGCGGCGAGCGCAGAACCTCCTGAATGCAGCTAGGAACCCTGGAGTACTGAGATCAGAAACCAACTCTAAGTGAACAGCCTTGGTAGCGAGGCAGACGAAGACTGCTACGTATCCCTTAGAAGTTTTAACACCACGGCCTTTATTTATTTTTACGTCAAAATGTCCCGTGAAATCCACACCTGTATGCGTGAAGGGACGAGACGGTGTAACCCTTGGCTGAGGAAGATCAGCCATAAGTTGTTGCGATTTCTGTTCGCTAAACCGTCTGCATTTAACGCATTTCCTCAACTCCCGCTTGACCGTGCGCAACCCACTAATGATCCAATACTTCTCTCTAATGAAGGAAAGAGTAAGGCGAGGACCACCATGAAGCGTCAATGTATGCGCTTCTGATATTATTAGATCAGTTAGACGGCTGTGGCTCGGCAGTATAATAGGATGTTTGGCCGAGGAACTTAAAAATGAGTTATTTAGTCTTCCCCGGACTCGCATAAGTCCATTTTCATCGATATAGGGACAAAGGCTTGATAATTTACTGTTTTGGCAAACGTTTTTATTATTGATTAAACGTTGATAATCATCTTCGAATTCATATTTTTGTATAGTTTTTATGATAATGTCATATGAACGTTGTATTTCCGAAGAAGTTAGGTACTTAATTAGAGGTGCACTTTGCTTATTGCGCAACCAGGCTATGTAACGTGATAGCCAGCCAAGGCTGAGAGCCGCGCGTCGCACCGAACTGTATTTATTTATTAATTGCATTATTAATGCGGTGTTATGACATAAGGCTGCATTCACACTGAAGCCTAAAGATTTGTTTTTTATCTCAATGTCAGGGGGAGGATAGCTTTCGCTTATGATTTGAGAATCGTATTCACGAAGCCATTCTGGGCCCTCCCACCACAAAGAATGTTGTTTTAATTGTGCAGCAGTCATCCCTCTAGTTGCACAATCCGCTGAGTTTTGCTTTGATTCTACATGACGCCAACATGAGGGTGGAACGACGTCAGTAATTTTCTTAATCCTGGTGGCCACGAATTGCTTCC
The DNA here is from genome assembly GCA_019425675.1 of Leucinodes orbonalis. Lineage (NCBI taxonomy): Eukaryota > Metazoa > Arthropoda > Insecta > Lepidoptera > Crambidae > Leucinodes > Leucinodes orbonalis. The sequence goes on along the minus strand of PQWD01002170.1, from coordinate 15,075 downwards.
ACCTGTTCTGGTCGCCGTGGATCCAGCCAAGAACAATCATGCTGTCAGTAAAGGCATAAATCTGTTTAATTTTGTTGTGTAGTGCTTCCTTAACCTTTGTCATAAGGCGGGATAGTAATAATGCACTACAAAGTTCGAGCCTTGGTAGCGTCAATTTATTTTTTATTGGCGCTAACTTTGTTTTCGCGGTGAGTAACACGGTTGTGAAATCTCCTTTAGGATTTCTTGTACCTACAAAAATTGCACAAGCATACGCTTTTTCTGAACTGTCACAGAAAGCATATACATTTAATTTATCACTGTCTCCGAAATATCTTGGTATTTCAAATATTTCAATGTTCTGGAAATCGCTTTTAAGTTTCTGCCATTCCTCTGTTAGGTGAGATGATAGTTCTTGATCCCAGGACATACTGGCCTCTGACCAGGTTTGTTGGAATAAAAGTTTAGCCCTGATAGTCAGAGGAGCTAGCCATCCCATGGGGTCAAAAACCTTTGAAATATTTGACAACAACTGACGCTTAGTAAGATGTGTTTCATCTTCAGGGTTGTCAAAAATATTTTTAAAGGAAAACGTGTCCGTCTTCGGATCCCAACGTAAGCCCAGGGTTTTTCTGGACTCCGCACATCTAAAATCCAAGGAAGAATCCACGTCCTCCGATGATAAATTTTGAAGAAGTGCAGGGTTGTTGCTACTCCACTTACGTATTTTCATACCAGCCCCCTTCAGTATATCTATCAACTGTTGCTGGAGTTCCCTAGCCTGTTCCAGTGTGCTGCAGCCTTCTAGAAGATCGTCCATATAAAACGAATTCTTCAAAGCGGCAGCGGCTAAGGGGTATTTATGCCCATCATCGTCGGCGAGATGCCGCAATGTGCGCATGGCAAGGTATGGGGCGGCTTTTGTACCATAAGTGACAGTAGCAAGCTCATACTCTGCCAATGGTTCTACTTTGGACCCCCTCCACACTATACGCTGTAAGCGCTGAGCTGGCTCATTTACCAGAATTTGTCGGAACATCTTCTCGATGTCCGCAGTGATGACGTATTTATATTGGCGCCAAATTAAAATAAGGCTGTGTAAGTCCTTTTGCAAATTTGGGCCCCGCTCCATCAAATCATTCAGGCTGTTACCTGATGAGGTTTTTGATGAAGCGTTAAATACAGTCCTTAGCTTAGTTGTAGTAGAGTCAGCCTTTATAACGCCGTGGTGGGGAAGGTAACATGATGGTCCCTGTCGACTGTTATCAACAGGTTTCATATGACCTAAGCTTAAGTATTCGTTCATAAATTGTTTATAGCTATGTGCAAATTGCTCATTCTTAGCTAGTTTATTTTCTAATGTTATAAATTGAGCAATAGCCTTGTTTTTTGAATCGCCTAATTTTTGTTCAAAATTAGGCTTCATTGGAAGCGTAACTTCATACCTACCATTCTCTAATCGTTTGGTAGTGTTCAAATAAAGCTGTTCGCAATATTTGTCATCTTCTGACATCTCAACGGCAGACTCATTTACTTCCTCAAATTCCCAATATTTTGACATATCAGATAAGTTATTTATTACCACGCTACAGTTAAAAGTTCTTACATTTCCCGATAATATCCAGCCCAACCTTGTTTGTTGGGCAATGGGCGCTTTGTTAGGGCCTTTTATTAGGCCACTCATTAAAATGTCCGAATATACACTAGCATCTAATAATATATCTATAGGTTTTGAGAGGTTGTAAGTGGGATCTGCCAGCTGTAAATGCTGAAGATGCTCCCAGGTCTGTTTGACGAAGGAGATGTTGGGTAAGTTATTTATGACATGGTTAATGACTAGCGCTTGAGTTTCAAAAATGTAGTCGTCATAAATAGACTGACAGGAGAGATTTACTACTCCTTTGCTTTGTTTTGCACCATAGCCTATACCAGAAATAGATGCATGGTAGCGAGATCTCGGTAAACCTAGCCATTGTGCTGCGTTTTCCGAAATAAGCGAGATTTGGGAGCCCTGGTCAAGCAAGGCCCTCAACGTAATGTATGTACCGTCCGCCGCCCTAACTTTAATTAACAATGTAGTGAGAAGGATCTCCTCATTTTCATTAGAAACGTAGTTGACGTTATGTTGTTTTGAAGGGCAATTTGCCCACTGTTGGGACTGAGATGTGTTAGCACTCAGTTTCTTGTTTGAATCAACAGTGGGTGCAGAGACCTTGGGCGCGGTCGCGAAGGTAGACCCATGCGCTTGGTGATTATCCGCGGCAGATGGAGAGAGGGACGCGGTATATGACGCAAACAATTCATGTAAAATTGAATTGTGTTTGTCTTGGCAAATTTTACAAGACTTTGTAGAATTACATGCGTTGCCATTATGGCTGTATAAACAATTAGCACAGATATCTAATTTCTGTATTGTTTTACGTTTTGCAACCGGACTTAACTTTGCAAATTTGATACATTTAAATAAAGCATGTTTTTGCTTACAAAATGGACAATTCCATACACGTGTTGTATGAGTTAGGAATTTTCCATTGCGATTTGACGAACGGAATTGATTAATATTATTTGATTTGTTCGATGGTACCGGAAATGAATTTGAATTTGATTTATAAATGGAAGATAAATCTTTTTTACTGATCTCTTCCAGAGCCGTAAACTTACCTTCTAGGAAGCTTGTGAGCTCATTAAGTGAGGGTAAGTCACGTGGTGACTTACGGGCCTCTTTGTAATCATTATAAGACGCGGGATCCAATTTTTTACAAATTAAGTGAACTAATATTGGATCCCACGACGAGGTGTTGACCCCCAAATTTTGTATGGCGTGTATGCATTCCATACTAGTGTCATAGAGACGTTTAAGCTCAAAAGCTGTTTGCTTTTGGACATTAGGTTGGTTTAAAAAGGTTTCAATATTTTTAGTAAAAAGCAGTTGAGTATTATTGTATCTACGGGTTAACAGTTCCCAAGCGGTGTCGTAGTTGTCCGCAGATATGTTAAGATGCTGTATTAAACGTTCCGCTTCCCCCTTCAACTTCCCCTTAAGGTGTTGCATTTTTTGGCATTTAGTAAGAAAGTAGTTATTGTGAATAGATTCATTAAATAAATCAAAAAATGTTGGCCATTGAATGTAATTTCCTGTAAAAACCGGAATATCAATTTTAGGGGTGGACTGTTGAAGATGGGAAGTGGATGACAATTTTTGATTTATGGACCTTTTCATGTTTTTGTACATTGTCTCATAATAATTAAATTCACCATCATATTGAAGATTGTGCCCTGATATATGTTATCAATTTTGAGATGGAGATTATCAATAGTATCCCAACGCGATTGTAAATTGCGAAGTTCATCCTCCAGCTCCCACTTATCTGTGATAGTGGCTAAATCCATACCTTTTATTTGTCTCGAAAGAGCTCTAAAGTAGGTATGTTGTTGCGCCAATAGATCAGTGGGCTGTATGGGTGGCGAGGGTGTGGCAGCGGGCTGTTGCTGCGGGCTCGGCGTCCCGGCCCTAGCGGCCCCGTCGCCGCCAATGCTCACTCCCGTTGTCACATTTTCAGCGATGTTCTGGCTACTTACACCAGGTTCGCTATCTTGCGATAAAACTGGTTGGTAGGATGCGATCATATAGCGCACCCTGTTGTAGTATTCTTTCGCTTGATCGTATTGGTTTTCCTCAAAATAAGGAGAGTCATCTCGAAATGCCTCTAGTTTGTTGTCGTTTGTGTTAAATTCAGACCAAAGCTTGTCGATGATTTCGAGCCTGGCGTCTATGTACTGACGCGTTTTGCGGCTGCTTGAGTCTTTCTTAAAATTACGCTCTACTTGTTTGATGGTGTCAAGAATTTCACCCTGACGTTTGATGAGTGCCTCCATGGTATCAAAGCAAAAAGGAAAGATTCTTACTGAAAGCAGCTTACGCTTCGATCCAGAGGTTCTTGAGCAGGTTTCACGTAGGTCACATCCGGAGCTAGTTCAAGCTCACAGTATTGATAAATGCAGTCCTAAAGGTTAAGCACACTCTTAGGTTCACTGTTCTGTGTTTCACTGAATACCGCGTTGTTTCGCGATTGCCGCTCCACGTTTTAAATTATGTTCAAAATATACTTGAACAAAAATGTGCTGTTACACGTTTGTGACTGTTATCACCAAATTTCGAAGACCAAAAATTATTGTACGGGACCGTTAGCACCGTACATAAATGGGAAGAGTAAGGTGTGTTGAAATAACCAAACTCCACGAGTGCTGTTTGTACCTGATTTATTATAATAAGTTATATGAATGCATCGCAGTGCAAGCAATATTGCAACGCAAACAAATATTTTTACTTTATACTTAAATGTTATACACCTTGCATGTACTTCGTACAGTTCGAGTGCCGATTAGTGCAGCACTCTCCATATTAAACAAGGGTGTCTCCGTAGTGCAGAGACTCTACGGCAAACTTTAAAGGACGTCTTCGTATCGTCCTTGGTGGGCGGTATGTCTAAACTCCTTTATCTATACATTCTTACTGTCCATAAAGAATTTATTGAATACTATTTAAAAAGTAAAGGAAAGAATAGAAGATCAATATACAGGCAAAAGGAATGTCTTTATTGTGAAATATTATATTTTAGTTCGTTTTAAGTTCTTTTTATTATTAATGTAATTATAAATATATAATTCAAAACACAAGTGACGAGTTTTTAGTCCTAGTCCAAACAGTGTAAATTCCAAATAGTGTTGTCCACGCTAAAAGTTCTCATTATCGATTATGATGTAAATCAACGGGCGGTGTCTTTTCGTACAGAAACCAAGAAAATCATGGTATTTTAATCCAAATGAATCTGAATCATCAGCAAACCTATAATTGTTTACAACTTATAACGACGGTGACCGATGGTGGCCAGTACTTAGTTACTTTAAGCTAATATCTGCGATACCTCCTGATCTCGGAGGAACTGAGATATTAATTCAAATTAAATGCTGTGGAGGGCAATTTGTTTCAAATGAAATCTCGTGATAAATAACATATTTATTTGCATAGGGATTAATACTATGTTTATGAAAACACTTCGCAAATAATGCATTATTTTAGATAAATTTAAGAAGTTATTGTGAGCTAACCTTTAAAGCTATGACATTCTGTCATGCTGTCACGGTCTTTTTTAGAACTCTCATACACGACTTTTGCGAAACTTTAACCGTTTTCACAGCGCACGCAGCGGAAAGCCTATGTAGGAAATGTTCAATCATTATTTCTTACTGCTCCACTACTATTGTTTTTAGTACAGCGTATATTCTTTATCGATAAATAAGAAATCTAAAACAGAAATATTTTTCTAATTGGTCCAGTAGTTCCTGAGATAAGTAAGTTTACAAACAAACTCTTCAGCTTTATAATATCAGTATAGATACAGTAAATTAATTAACTCAATACTTTTAAATTATCTTATTTATTACTTTCTCAATATAACACTTTTTTGAGATGTGTTCGTATCGTTCCTTGCTTAATTTACAATTCATTTACGTGTTTATTCTAAGATAAGCATAGTTTCTATTAAGAGTTTAATCTGGTCTATTTTAAGTCGCATTCATTTTTCCATCAATGCTGAACTGTGTGGAAACCTGAAAAAAAAAATTTATTTACCAATATGTATGTTTTATATCGATTGTAATGACGTCACGCTTTGTCAAGCACTAGCGTAAACAAACAATTTGCTATTTTATACATTATTTTCGCGAATTTAAATAAAAAGCACTATTTATACTCAACTATATAAATGGAAATAAAAATTATATTGAAAACTTATATTTATAAGCAATTTCTAGCTGAAATTAGGTAAAAATGGTTGTAAAATTCCAATGACAAATTGTATTTACCAGTAAATGTTTATTAATTCGGATTATTTCGCCTAGTAGCGTTGCATCCAGGTACAGTACACGACACCATAATTGTATTAAGTAATAATTACAATATTAATAGAATAATTAGCAATAATATTTACAATTTCACTGACACTGACAACACACCGGGCCGCTTTGGGCTCTTAGTCGCGAAAAACAATAACATATTTCTATATTTTCTCTGTCTCTTTTCCTCTCGGGCGTTCAGAATTGATTAAGGACCTCTCACTCCCACGCTTTGTGTATCTTGTAAGCGAAGCGCGCTAATACTAAATCTATGGTCTCGCTAACATAAAAGTGTGTGAAAATCTGGCCGAATTTTGTATGGAAAACGTCAAAATATTAAGACTTGACGTGCATCTGTCAAACTTAACGTTGGGAAAACCAAAAAATGGGTTTTTTTTTTTTTTTTTTCTTCTTCATGACCTTGCACGGTTTGTGCATCCGGCCAAAGTCAAAGTTATATATTTATTTATTTTTTAAGTAAAACGAGGAAACGACAAGTAATAGGAAAAAGGTTACATAATACGGAATTTGGATAATAGGAGTAAAGATCAGGAAAGTAACTTAAGATATAATTACTGCATTAAAATATATAAATAGATACATAAGATAAATAACAAAGATATAATAAAAATAAGTGATATTGATAACATCATAGCATACAAAAATAATTAAAATTTTAAATTATTGTCTACTATAAATTTGGATAAAACCGTATAAATATGAATATCATTTGTATAAAGAAGTGATTTTATGCAAGTGGGAAAAGGAATCTTAAGGGAGGTTAGATCGAGTAGGAAAGAGGAATGATTATAAAGAGGACATGAGAAAAATATATGGTTTACGCTCCCTGTATCCGTCCCACATTCACAAATATTACTACTAATAATATGGAGTTTGGCGAGGTGGTCTGGGGTACAAACATGACCAATTCTTAACCTTATTAAGATAGAAGACACGCGCTTACCGAATTTAATTTTATAAAACCAAGGTTTGATGGGGATTGACTCTTGAATGGTTGCAAAATATCTACCTTTTATTTTACTACTAGATTCCCATAGTAGTTTCCAAGAGTCATAAAGATATATTTTAGGAAGCGTTGCTAGGTCTTGGTGGTAAATTTTATAAGGAAACATGTCTCCACAAAACACTGCATCATTAGCAAGACGGTCAGCTTTCATGTTGCCTTTGATTCCTACATGACTAGGGATCCATGCAAATTCTACAATCAGTCCTTTCAAAACACACTGAAGAAGAATGCTTCTTAGTTCAAAGGTAACGGGCAATTTGTTATTAGACATAAAAGGGTACTTTTCTAATGTCTGTAAGGCGCTCATAGAATCTGAAAGTACTACACATCTTTTTAAATTCATAAGAAGGACATATTCCACAGCTTTAAGCAGACCCATACATTCTCCAGTGAAAACTGTTGATTCTGGTGGAAGTTTAACTTTTTGGACTATATTGTACTGATGGTGGTAAACACCAACTCCGACGCAACCTGTTTCAGGGCTTTTAGAGGCATCAGTATATATATGGTGATGGTTGGAAAACCTTTCATGGGTAATTATATTAAATTGATTACTAACCGACGGATCATCTTTAGTTACAAGATTGTAATGGATATGAGGTGCTAAAATAAGGGAATCATAATCAACAGTAAATATCGGAAGCATGTTTGAACGATGGAGCGGGGATTGGATTGATAAAAATTTATTGTAGCTATTTAGCAAGCATGGTAATTGTTTATGAGACCAATAATTTGATGATTTCACGCAGTCTAAAAGGCGTTGGAGTTTTTCTGCAAGTTGGTGATTAGAAGTTTGAAGTGTTCGAAAAAGAAATTTATCAGATAAGAACTGTCGTCGCAAATGTAGGGGTGGGTCCGAACATTCTATTTGTAGAGCATTAATTGGACTACTTCTCATTGCACCTGTAATTATGCGTAAGGCCTTTGCTTGAATTATATCTAACTTTTTTAAAGCGGATTTGTTTCCAGGTTCTAATACAAATGTGCCATAATCTAATACACTCCTGATTAAAGCATTATAAATAAGTTTTAGTGTATATGGATGAGCACCCCACCAGACGCCTGTAAGGCATCTTAACATATTTAATAAATTCTCACATTTAGTAACTATATAATTACAATGATCCATGCCAGACATTTTACAATCTAGGATGACACCTAAAAATTTTATGGTAGTCTTGACTGGTATTATAATGTCATCATATAAGATTTGAATAGGAGGAGGTGTTCTTTGTCTCGTAAAAACTATTGCACTACTTTTGATGTGGAAAGTTCTAAACCATTTTGATCCATCCAGTGTTTTAATCCAATTAATGCCGAAGAAAGAACATTACAAGCATAATTTAACGATTTGTCAGAAATATATAACAAAAGGTCATCTGCATATTGAAGGATTTCTACTTGTCCATTTAAGCTATTCTCTAAATCAAATGTATAGATGTTATACAATAAAGGGCTCAAAACAGATCCCTGAGGCAATCCTCTCCATATTACGCGAGAATTTGAATACCCTTCTAGACATAAATTAATTTTACGTTGACATAATATTTTTATAATTATATTACACATGTTTATAGGAACCCTAAGTGCTTCTAATTTTTTATATAGGACAGATAATAGAACATTGTCATAAGCGGATTTAATGTCAAGGCAAACAGCTATTAATGATTCATTATTAGTAAAAGCTACACGAATATCAGTAGTTAGAATGCTAATACTATCCATAGTACTTTTACCCTTTCTGAATCCAAACTGAGAGTTAGATAAAAATTGGCTATTTTCTGTATACCACTCTAAACGATTTTTCACCAAATGTTCTATTAATTTTAATAACACGCTTGTTAAAACGATCGGTCTGTAACTATCACAATCTGATGGATTTTTATGTGGCTTTAGAATTGGCAACACCATTTGACATTTCCATTCATCTGGCATTTCACCTGTCAACATTATTTTGTTTACTAACCCCAGATAATAATTTAATGAAATATCACACAGATTACTTAAAAAAGAATATGGAATGCCATCTTTACCGGGTGATGAGTCCTTAACGTTACTTAATATACCTTTTAGTTCTACCAATGAAAAGGGTGAATCTAGGTTCGAAATAGATGACGACGTAGATTTACAAATAATAGGTGGAATTGTTTGATATGATGGGCTAGCTTCAGGGACCCATGGGGGAGCCAATTTATCAAGGAAGTTATCAACTAAGTTATCCGGAATGGTTGCGAAGTTTGAACCACAAAAAGCAGATTTAAATCTTCTTATATTACGCCAGACTATATTGGACGCTGTGTCGGGTGATACAGACTCACAGAATTGTCTCCAACTTTCAAATTTTTTCTGTTTAAATAGCTTTCGCGTTTCCTTCGCTATCACATTAAATTTATCGAAATTATCGACTGTCATGTTACGTTTATAATTTCTTTCTGCTGTTTTTCTTTTCTTAATAGCAGAACTACACTCTGCATCCCACCAAGGGGGTGATGGAAGAGTAGCAGATGTTTTCTTAGGGAATACATCATTTGCTGCACTTATTAAAACCTGTGCAAAGGAATCTGCACATATATCCACACACTCATTTTCAATTTTAGGTAATGATGATAATTTATCTTGAACACAAGCCTTAAACTTTTCCCAATCATTGCTATTACTATTCGGTAATTTGTGCTTAAGTTGTGATTTATGTCTAGTTAGTTTAGGAAAAGCTCGCGCTGCGAAAGTTAATAAAATTACAAAATGATCACTGCCATAGGAAGAGGAAGTGGTGGACCAGGACAGCAAATTAGCAAGATTTGGAGTACAGATGGATAAATCAATAGCACTTCTACCCTGGTCAGGAGCTGTGTGACGTGTAGGAAGCCCAGTATTTAATACACACAAATTATTTTGATCCAGTATATCAATTAAATCTTCACCATAATTGTTTGTATTGGAACTACCCCATGATTGATGGTGACAGTTAAAGTCGCCCATTACTAAAAAAGGTTTAGGGAGTGAAGAAAATATTTTATTTATATCGGACAAAAGAAGGGCAGATGGTTTAGGGACATAAATTGAAACTATGCAAATATTTGAAACCATTGCTGCAACAACTGAAATTTCTTCATTATGAGCAGGAATATTTACTTGCTTAAAGGGTATTGAGTCTCTGATGAGTATGGCTACTCCTCCATAACCATCAGGTCTATCCTCTCTTAAAATATGATAACCACTAATTTTAAAATATTTGTTTGGTTTGAGCCAAGTCTCTGCTAGTGCAAAGACTATAGGATTGAACTTATCTAGTAAATAAATTAAGTCATGTTTTTTATTTATTATGCTTCTACAATTCCACTGCATTATTTTCCTTAGATCCATTTTGGAAGAAAGAAAGAATTTTTTCAAGTAAAATGGCAACGTTGGACGGTGAGAATGTTGATGAATTTGACAGGAGTTTTAATATTTCTACCATTATTTCTGCTACAGTTGATTGTTGTGTAGTAGATGGGTTTTTACTAAAGCCACAACCATTAGGGGGGGTGGTATGAAAGATTCACTAATTATAGAGTTGTGTTCACCTGTATTATAGCCTTTATTTGGTTGAGGAGGGGTCCGCGGTTTTAGGAAAACAGTTTTTTTATATGAAGTGGAAATATTCATAGTATCATTTGTTTGATGTTTTTTAGGCAATGGACTAGAAGGTTTGGAAGAAAGTACATCAGCAAAGGAGCGGGAAACTGGGCCATGTAATTTTGATGCTTCTGCATATGAAGTGCAATTATTGGCCATATATGTTTTTATTTGCTTCTGCCTTTCAAATTCTGGACATGACCTACTTGTAGCAAAGTGCCTACCAGAGCAAGACAAACATGAAGCACAGTCCTCTTGTATGTTACATGATTCACCTGTGTGAGCATCACCACATCTGTAGCACCTGGGTTTGGAACGACACTGTACTTTAGTGTGCCCAAAACGGCAGCAATTATAACACTGTATAGTTGGGAAAATATATAGTTCTACAGGTAAAGCGTTATAGCAGATAAATATACGTGATGGCAGAACTTGTCCATCAAATGTAATTACAACTGTCTGTGATGGTTTCCAAACCAAGTTACCATCTGTAAATGACTTGTAATTTAATCGCCTAACTTTCAAAATCCTACCAACGCCTATTGGTACTGAAATATTTTCAATGACCTCCTCCGGAGACCATTCTTCTGGTACGCCGCGTACCAGACCCATCCGAGTTATATTGAATGTAGGAATAAACGCTCTGAGGTTTTGCTTCTCAAGACTACCATGACTTAAAAAGGCATTTGCATCATTGTGTTTCGAAAAGGAAATAGAAATTTTATTACGTCCAATTAATTTTACACTACCATTAATAATATTTTGGAATTCATATTTCTTTAAAAATTTACCAAAAGTAACCGGGTGTAATTTAACATTATCATTAGGAGACGCATTGCACTTTTGAACATGCAGTACAAATGGGGCATTATCTGAAGCACTATATAAATTTCTGCCAACAGAAGTGGGAGCGGAGACAGGTAAGGTATTACTAATTTTATTAGAATTGCCATTTTTGGATTCATTAGCAACATCTAGGGTCAAAGAACCTTCAGAACAAATACAGTCTGAAGGTTTGGGATCTGAGCCATGGTGCTTTCGTCGACGCTTGTTGCAGTGTTTGCACACTTGCATGCGACTGCGCTTTAATCTTTTTGCTGATATGGAAGGCATCAGTATCATACCAGATTCATTGAATTGATAAACCCTATGTCCAAGCTCAGATTAAAGGATTGCCATTTGTTCGAAGAAAGAAAGTGTCGATGTTTTACATAAATGGATCATCTTAAAAAGAACGGTAAAATCAAGAGACCGCATGCACGTAATCAGTAATGGGATTATGAAGCATTATTAATCGCCACGTGAGCGAAGCATAAGAACTTTTTATCCATTTGAGTATAGCACTCTAGTAAACAGAAATAGTCTGAGGCTGAAACTGTTTTGACCTTACTGTACCCCCCCATTGCATGGATGCTAACTTGCTAAGCCCGTGTCCACAGAACTAGCACGATGCGAAGCCTGACAGCTGTCATCATACATATTCCAAAGTACAAATTACAATAACGTAACTATCCTGATACTAAACAATAAGATAAAACTAAATAACTTTTACTGATGCAAATATTTGGAAATAAAATATTTAAAGAAACCAACAATACGCGCCCGCCAGTTGAACGTTTCCGCGTTCAAAAAAAAAAAAAAAAAAAAAAAAATGGGTTGTGTTATGGAATTGGTGTATAAACCGCATGACCAAAGGAAAAAAATCCAGGAATTACTTTTATTATAAATAGAATTAATTACATTATTTAGTGAAAAACATGAATTCGATGTACAAAAATATGCTGAAATGTGTTCGTCAAAAGGCAGTGTTGTTATCGTATACTTCAGCAAATTACCCAAAATATGGGAAATTAGTAATTTTTAATAAACTTATTTAGGAAATCAATTTAATTTTGCTGTCTTAACTAGAATCCGAAAACAACACAATACAGAGAAATAGAATGGATAAATAATAATGAAATGGCATGGATGCAAATAAACAGACATTATTTCACTAAAGAGGATTGTACGAGTGTAAGTGGTAATTAGTGGGTGTGTGTGTAATTAATGGTGGTTTATTAATAAGTGTTTACTGTGTTATTCTTCGTGTTTTGGCAATAATTATCCTGACCCAGTCGAAAATAGATCTTACTTATCTAATATATTATACTTTTGTAGATTACTAACTAACTGTAAAGGAATGCTTTTTGAAAATAATATATATTATTATTCAAGGTTTTAAGTTTGAAATTTTAATCAAATGTCGCTACAAGCGAGGGAGATAAGATTTTTTATTAGATTAAAGCTATACTGCACCATAGTTTATCTTGTTCCCTTTACATTAGGCTGGGTTTCCCGCCAAATCAAATACGCGTTAATTATTTATCTGTGCAGCTATGAAATGATATTTTACGAAGCTCGACTTTTGGGAATAAAATCTCTATTGAGATAAAAAGATGATCAATTAGAGAGGTTATGTAAATGTTGTGTATTGATTTTTTTAATTATTTTTAAAGCACGAGAAAGGTAAGAGGTATATGTTTTATGAGTTTGATTTTGGTTGTTAACATATCAGATTACAAATTAATCTATTTTTGTTCTTGCGTAAAATTTAATTTAATTCACTTTTATCATCTGGCAGCACAGTACACAAAATCTTGTAGGTATTGTTTAGAGATTGTATTTTTCGTTTTAATTGTATAAAACTCCGCGCAATTTCTCAAAACGCAGCTCACTCATTAGACAATTTTAAATAAAAGTTATAATCATCAGGTATATTGCACGTCCCCACCGCGGGGGCACGCGGTGCCTAGCCTACGGCGCGAGGTGGTATAGGCCTAGGTCGTCCACGCGGGCCGGTGCGAATTGGCGCACTTCACGCACAACTTTTGATTTCTTCGTAGTTGGCGCATTTTCCTCCAATGATGTAAAAAGTATAGATTCGTGATTTCTCCAAAACAATTGAAAAAATGTTCCGAATGCAGGTGACAGCACACATACACATATCAACACATTTACCTAAACAAAAGAGTACAAACTGTACTCTCATGGCGGGTTCTTTTTGAGCACGGATGGCGTATTACTTTATATATACAGAATATCATTGTTTTCTCTGTGTTTTTTCAACCGTATAATAGGTCTCGCCAAACTTTTGCGCTCCGAACTTGGCGGCAAGGAAGCGCAGCATACAAAAGTCATACATTTGCTACTTTACTATACGATGCGCAGTAAGCACTTTACTATATAGTAGAGCGTCATTAAAGTTTGGCGGATTCTGTAGAAGATAGATAGATAGACTTTAGATCTTTATTGCTCACAAATAATTAAATACAAATAAACCATAAAAACATACAGTGGGCAAAGGCGGCTTTAATCGCAACAGGATCTCTTCCAGGCACTAGGATAAAGAAGACGAAAAATAAGTTTAGTAGGGCAAGAAAATAGGAAACAAATATTTACATAACTAAAATAAAACAAATTTAATACTAAAAAGCCAACAAATAAAATAAGATTGTAAACAAATAGTTCTCATAACATCTACTAATTTTAATAATTCTCGAATAATTACAATGTAGTGTCCATAAATGCTGTGAGTCTGTCTATGTCAGTCATATAAGAGTATAGACAACGTAGGTAGGTATATACAATTTCGAGAATTTGACAAGAATTGGTACGTTGCGGGTTTGAACTGCACTTCCCGATCTGAAGCAATAAGAGCATCGAAAACTGTTGATATAAATACAAATATATATATATATAGATATAATATCATGTTTTTTTTGTTAACCTAGAACATAAAGTTGTCGAATAGACGACGCGAAAACGAAAGGGGGCGTAAATAAAATTAAAAAAAATGTTGCATACGCGGTCGCACCCATGGCAGTCCCGGATATCTACACAAGCTCAAGTCGACCTAACCTGGAGTTCTGGAAGTCATTTGGGTGGTTCAGCAAAAAATGTCATCTTTAGAAGAAACTATTGGGATAAGACTCTCGTTAATCTAAATGAAAGCATATCCTACGCGTAAGTAGTGTTTGTCGGTTTTTTACAGGCTTTACTTTGGTGAGTGTTCTTCCGAGCTCATGCACTGATCCATGTCTCTTTTTCACATAGGTTTTATAAGGGAACTTTGCAAATTTTTCCGTTTGTAGTGGGTTTCTCGTATTCGGACTAAGCGTTTCGCGTCTACTTCATTATGGCGTATGCAATGCATGGTAATACCTGCTGCGTCTGTGTTTAAGGCAAAACTTTTAACCTGTGGTTTTAAAATACGAGTGAATAGGCTTTTTCTGGCAAGCTGTCCATCTTAGAATACGTCTTTCAGAGGATAGTCTGTGATTTTGGTTTCGTAGCTAAATGGAAAGAATATGATCCGTCATGTTTGTCTGGTAGGTATGGCATACCTTTTTCTACGAACCTCTAACTACATGTTCAAATTTTGTAAGTATACGAAGTATGTATTTTTACAAAATTTGAACAGTGTAGGGTTATAGTTTATATATATGTGTTTTTTTATAATATTATTACGATTTCCTAACAATTTTCAGCTTGTGCAATAATGACAAGACGGCCGATGCTCG
>PQWD01002169.1:40085-87222 GCA_019425675.1 Leucinodes orbonalis | reverse complement strand
CATCCTGAATTTCTCACACAACATGCTAGATTGTGAATCCCCAGTCTAAAATCACAGAAATCATTGGATGGTAGTCTTGGTATGTAGGTGTCACCACAGCGCCACATTTCGTCCCGTAAAATTGTAGTGTTTTGCACTTCTGTGTTTCGGGATGAGGGCACTGTAGCTAGTAAATTACCGGTCATGAGAGACCTAACCTCGAGTGACGGGCGCTTAACAGTGTTGACGGAAATACTTGTATCATTGAGAAATAATTAACAAGGTATTCTCTACAACTTTTCTCCACCAATGCTTCGGCCAAGGCAGGAATTAACCATTAGGTGAGCGTACTTAGCAAGTGTACATGGGCGACGGCGTCATTTACCATCAGATGAGCCGTCTGCTCGTTTGTCTTCTGTAACAAAAAAAATACTTGTATGGTTCAGTATTAATTAACTATGTAGGTAATCTCTACAACTTTTTTCCAACATTGCATCTGTCAAGGCAGAAACTTACCATTAGGTGAGCGTTCTGGAGGACTCATTCATTGTAAGCCTTCACAGAAACCCTTTCCAGGTTTAAGGCTGAGAGCCATCTGTGCTCGCCAATTGTCCGGTGAAGTTGTAAAGGCCATCTGCGGCCAACAGAAGTAGTCACTATCCACCACCTTCCCATGGCCTGACTCAACCTTCCGGTTATACAGGCTAAGCACGGGAGGTGCGCGCGAACTATGCTTACGCTATCACCGCGCGCACTTCTTGACTCCCTACAAATTATTTAACTCTTTGTCCTAGTGTCCAGTCACTTCTCCTCCTTCTGGGGCGTGACAAACACACGTAAGCTTTCGGTCTCCGCCGTGCGGTCGTCCGTGTGCCCACCCAATCGGTGTAGCCGCTATCTAGCTACCTCTATTTTTCAGCCAAGGTCTTCGTTGTTTGTGTTCCAAAAGTACTCCACACTTAACCTCTTCTAGGAATCTTGTCTGCTTCTTCACCTCCTCTGACGTTCTTGTCTTTCGAGTCCGCCTCGAATCTTATACCACGCGCGCGCGAAAGACAGAAGTAGTCAGTTAAAAAAAAAACCCTTCCCAGGCGACGGCAACGTGAGTTTCGAAGAGTTCGTCAGCATCCTGTCGAAGTCGATGTGCGCGGGCGGCGGGTCGAGTTCTGCGGAACAGGAGGAGCGCGAGTTGCGCGACGCTTTCCGTGTGTTCGACAAACACAACCGCGGCTACATCTGCGCGTCGGACCTCCGTGCTGTGCTACAGTGCCTCGGCGAGGACCTGTCTGAGGAGGAGAGTAAGTAATATACAAATATCCACTGCTTTCACACAGCGCCATCTAGCCCCATGTTAAGCGTGAAGCCTGTATTATGGGTACTAAACAACAGATAAACATACTTATAAACATTTTTTTGTATATACATACATCTTATACATATTAACACCCAGACCATTACAAACAGTCATGTCCATGCACACAAATGTTTGTGATGCCCGGGAATCGAACCCGGAACCCTTGGTGTAGTAGCCGACGTCTCAACCATTACACCAAACATGTAATGAGCATGAACATGTCTGTTTGTAATGGTCTGGATGTTTTCTATGTATAATATGTATGTATTTACAAAAAAAAGGTATATATGTGTGTTTATCCGTTGTTTAGTACCCATCACAGATTTCCCAATACAGGAGATGGGGCAAGCCGCGTTTAAAGTGCGACAACTGTAAGCTCAACGAGCATACACTGGCTACCAGTTTACGCTCTGTGAGACGAGTCAAGACGCATGAATATTAGAAGAAATTACCGTTTTTTTCCAAAATGCCATCCTGTGCAATTGTAACATGCCATCATCGCAATGAATCAGTAAATTTACCAAGAAATATAATAACTTTTCACAGGTAAGAACCGAAAAGAAATTGCGACACTGGGACTGCCTATAAACTTGGCGGCTTGTCCAGTCTAATGTATATTCTGATGTCTGTGGTACTCATAATACAGGCATCACGCACGGCTAGATGGCGCTGTGTGAATGTCAGTGGATATTTATTTATTTAAATAGTATTATACTTTACCTACTTGGCAATAAAATTGAAGGTAATGAAATATATTTTTTACCAGTGACTTTATTTTACAAGCCCTTTTTTACTACCATCAGCTAAACGGATATTAATGTCTATTTCAGTTGAAGATATGATAAAGAAGTGGACTCCGATGGTGATGGCAGAATCGATTTCCTAGGTATGTTATAAAGTAATTTCGTAATTTGCGTAAGTAGGTACAAACTTACTCAATTATATTTAATAAAGAATTCATCTCCCGGAGGACTGTCGAACCTCATTTGCTTGGGGCATCCTGCTGATAAACAAGGTCATTGCTACCAGATCAGAATGGAGGTTTATTGTCTCAATACAACCATTCCTTGATGAATTATTTGTGATGCAGTGTTTAAAATCAAACTGCATAAAAAGTAAAGAATGAAAGGCTTACTCCGAGACATTAACGATTGCTAACTATAATTTAGACGAAACTTAAACTTTTCGGGAGGCCAGTTAACAATGGTGACTTGTTTGAAATGATATATTTTTCATTATATAGAGTTTGTAAGAGCCCTCGGAGAGCCAGAGGATGCGTGTGATGATGAAGATGAAGACGATCCAACCGAAGCCGAAATCCCACTACCAAGACCTGTTGCGGCTAATTAAGAAGCAATACCTAACTGCCTAACGTACTTATCAAACTAAATAACGAATAATAAAGCAATCATAGTTCTGTATCTTTTTGAACGTATTTGTTATATAAAAAAAAATCGATGTTTTATGACATTTTCAAGTCTTAACCCTTTAACCGCCTGATGTATGTTTATAGCAAAAACAACTAATTTTAATTGTTTGGAATCCTGGCGGTGAAATAAATAAATAACTGTTGTTAGCCACTCTTTACGACTATTATCGTAGGACAGATTAATACCGACTGTTAAAATTGTGCGTGATTATAAAATAAAAAATCGGTAACCCTACCGCCGCTTACGGATGTATGCGACACAAAGCGAGAGTTTTCTATTGTAACTGCAATGATGGCGGTCAAAAGGCTAAGTTTGTCTTGTAAGTAATACGCTTTGCTTGATGTATTATTCGGAAACCTCTGATAGGTTTCAAACTTATATAAATAATAAACTAACTAGATGCATAATCATTATGAAATTTCAACCAAAAATGTCCGAGCCACTTGACTCACGTTGACTTATTTATGTTTATGATATAAAATTATTCATTAAAATTTTGACCCCATGGCGTCATTATAAGGGTACAAAACAAAAGCACGACCATACTACTGCCGTATACTACTTTGCCACTATGATATGTAGTAGTGATGTAACGAATATTCGCATTCGCATTCGCGAATATTTTGCGAATGTTTTTAAAGGAAATTATTATATAGATAGATGCATATGAATTAATAACACAGTAGATAAGCAAGCTTTATATATTTTATTTAATCATATGTGAATTGACTGTTCCATAATATGAAAAACTTAACCTTTTTTATTTTTAGAACCTTAAATCAAAACAAACTTTCGAATGAACTTTCTTTCTGTGACTAACTTCGTTCATTCAACCTGTATCGGTTCGGGCGCTCGGCTATGTTTGGTTTCAATTTTGCTTTCGCTGTATTTGAAATTTAACATTCGCATTCGCGAATATTGAAGATTCACATTCACATTCGCATTCGCGGATGTTAAAAATTCAATATTTACATCACTAATATGTAGCGAGCGACATGATTTATGAATGTTAAGTCTGCCCAATGATATTCTGTATATATAAAGGCAGATACGACATCCGTGCTACAAAAACGAACCACCGAAGAGAGTACAGTTTGTTTTTGTTTAGATAAATGTGTTCGAAATTCGAAATATGTGTATGTGTGCTGTAACTGCATTCGGAACACTTTTTTCGATTGTTTTGTGAGCATATCACGAATCTATACTTTTTACATTATTGAGTCTGCCCAACTGACGCTTTGGCTTTTGGCGCGGATACTATTTGAGTAGGATTTGCAACTAGTAAGGCTATTGTTTATATGGTTTCAAAACACGCGAGCATTTTTAACACGTATTTTGATAATGTCTATTTCGTCTTTAATTACTGTGATTGTTACTCGAGTTCTATTATACAATGAGTGAGATAATGCAATGTATAACTTATAATTATTGTCGTGTTGTGACGTGTTTAATACTAAGACTATTATCGATAGATAATTTAGCGATGTAGGTGCTTAATATTGGTAATGTAACGGCTAACATTTCATCCAGCTTTGAATTCTTTCCAGAAAGTGATAGATAAATTCCCACTATAATTTAAACCTTATTCAGCCACAATAGAGTTCGAATCCAATGAATTTTAAATACGTTTTGGCCGTTACAGGGGCTTGCAATCATATCTTTTAAGAACTTTTAGTATTCTTTGTAGATATCTTTTCAACGCTCCTAAATTAATTACATAGTTCTAAATTAGTTATTTAGGTAATTTAAATCGGCTTTTTTCTCGCCTTAGTACAAGATAATACGAGGGTGAACTGGGTCCTTTGAAAATTTTCTCATGTTAATGACGTTACACAGACTAATATTTATTCACTTTGCCGCCAAATCGTAAAACAAATGACAAATAAAAAATATAATGAGATACTATACTTGGAAGCGTTCCATTAGAAAAAAACTTATTTTATTGTCAGTCTAGCCCTCGTATGTTGTTCGTTCTGTGCCTGTGTGATGAATTAGGTAGTTCTAAATATATTTATATTGTTTAAAATAATTTACGTATTGTTTGAGACTAGTGAATTTTACTAAATTGACTATAAGTAGGTAACCTATTATAAGTAAGTACCTATATACTTAATATCTGGTAACATGATTTAATGATAGTCGTTTCGTCACTATTGCAGTTGAATTTTACAGATATTTCCAATATATCCATAAAATACATATCTAAGATTTTTATCAAGAACCATTACATTTTAAGTAGGTATCAAGGCTTGCACTGTGTTAACCCTCTAACCGCCGCGGACAAAATTATCCCACGGCAACATTTGATTTTATATTGTTACCGGAATACTGGTGGTTAAAAGAATAACCTAAAAAAAGTTCTTCTACTTAAAAAAACTTATATTAAAAGTTATGATAGTCAATTATTCAAATATTCCTTCATTTCTTTTACCAGTTCTATCAAATTTCGTAATTCAACAATAACACTTTCTTTACAAAGGGCCTGGATACTTGTAATGGAAAGTGATAAAACTTCTTATTGCTTCAGCTGTGGTGCTGATTCTGCCATTAATATTAACTAATTGGTATTTTTTAAACTGTTTACATAAACAAATACAACTATGATAATGTACTCATTATACATTATATATATCATATTTTAGATGTCAGTACCAACACGAACTTTGTGAAGGTTATCCAGCGCAGGCCTTGAAATAATTTTCAATCAACAATGAATCTTCCAATAATGATAAACATGCATGATTAGCATTCAATGATTTTTATCCTTACATTTGTATCGATGTCGTGAATTAATAAGACCAATAATACCTATACAAAAATAAAAATACTTTGAGAAATAAGAAAAATTTGTTTTATTTTAATAATTTGACTATAATTTATCACATCACAGTAATGGTGTTTGGTTATTTTTGTAAGTACAACTCTTGCATTACTGACCTTGGTAGGTACCTCATCATCATCAGCACATTAAACGTCCCCACCGAGGGGCACGAGCCTACCCGTATGAGTGATTACTAATTAGGCCTTAGTCGTCCACGCGGGCCCAGTGCGGGTAAAACTGTACATAATAAAATGCATGTGCATTTTATTATGTATATCCAGTTTTATCACATTTGCGGACACTTTATCAGACACAATATATGTATTATTTACATTTTTTCATTGCAAGGACGTCTACATCCGTGTACTGTTTGCGAACGTTTTAGACAATGCGTAGGTATGCAAGATAACCGAAAGAGAAACCCGAACATGAACAAGATTACCTTTAACTGGTAATAAATCAGTGACAAAACAATCCGAAGAGATATTAGTCTTTAAATATTTTTAAAAACTATTTTAGTGATAACGAAGCCCCAAGCTCATCAAATAAGGATCGAGAATTTAATCATTTAGTGATTTCAACAGTACCTACCTTCCCTTACCTTTAAACATTTTGTTAAATACTAATTTAGTCAGATATATAAATTAGAATTATCATCAGTAAACAAATAAAAAAACTATTAATGTTGATAATTTTTATTAACATATCAAACTATTTACAACTTAATTCATATAATTTAATATACATGTTATAAATTCACATTAAAGACTCATCGGAGGTAAGCCTCAACAACGATTACGAAAGCACAAGTGTATAATTATAATATCAATTTAATGAAATATAGTTCTTATTGCCATACATATACACTGCACAATATAATTAAAATATTGTTTCAAACACAAGCTGTTCCCGTTAATATTAACAGCCGCGTTAACAGGGGTAGTGCAATTAAATCAAAACTCTTAAGTAATATGAAATTATTTTAAAGTTATAATAAAAGGAAGACCAATTTCAAGCGTTTCAATTTTTATTGTTGTACATACATAATTCCATACTTCAACATACTTGATTCCATTGAATACTTAAGAATAATAAAACGTTTGATGGTTAATAATCAATCAAGCAACATGTTGGTTGCTTACAGTGATACAACCTATGATTTTTTTACATGTTATTATGTGATGGAATTTTTGAATGCAGTCATACAAAATGAAGTGAAAGCTGAAATTGTATTCATTTATTTAAAGGGAACTAAAACGCCGAATACCTTGGTAATGCTAAATTAAACAAATTCGTTTTAAGTCTGCCAATAAATTTTCGATATGTTTTTCAATACAATATAATTTTATTAATACATAAAATATTTATGCAGTGAATACTGCACAATAAGGTTCATAAGTTAATTATTCGACTACTTTGATTCATATAGTTTTTTATCATATAAACACAACAAGATAAATCATCAAAGTTTGTACAATAATACCCACATAATATAATATATACCTTAACCTTTAACCCACTGCAGTTGGATATTATCAAGAAACACAACAAGTATTTTTTCTTCTCTCTGGCATCCTAGCGATTAAGATTTTAAAGTCATTTGACTAGTATTGCCAACAGTAAAATTTCATATACGTGATATTTAACAGATTGCAAAAATAGCAAAAACTAAGCAAAAAATACAATTATTTATAATAAAGTTTTCTGCTTTTAGACTTAAATAGTCTAATGATTACCAAATAAATAAACACATATGATCATCCAGAAAATTGTTAAACGATAAGATATTTGAGTGACGCTGTTTTTCTAATAAATTGGCGAGACGTACATTTTCGACAGGGCTGCGACACGATGAATTTTCGAGGCATAGCACTTAACAGTTCACAGAAACATGTATTGCACTTTTAAAGCGTTTATAAGCTTTGATCTTAACTTAAATGGAGTTAGCTTACATAGCGCTTTCTCTTTCTAACTTTATTTAAGTAGATCAACGCTTGACTCTCGTTTAAGAATAAAGGCCTTGTAGTTGACTAGTACATTGTTACCTCAAATAGATTTAGTACGGCTAAATCTATATATATGGTATATATACACATTACATTAGGTAGGTATATATATATATATATACATTTATTGTTCATCATGAGCAGGGAAGTTGATATATCTGAGCATTAGCGTACACGTTTTTAAATATTAATCAAATCGGGTAACCCTTTTAACTCTTAAATGGATACAGCATTGAAAATACCTTTTTTCACCTATATGACTGGGCACTAAGGTTTAAAATGTAATTGCTAGCTATCTAGATTACCTGTATCCAATCAATTGTAAAACGTCCCTGATTGTATTATAAAGTAATTCTTAATATTTTTAAATGATTTTTTGTAATGTTAGTTATTATAATTGACATTATACAATTGTTATATAGGAGGTACACAATATCAAGTTTTGATTTAATGATAAAGCAAAATAAATTCTACATAACATTCATACAATTTGTTTTTAAATTATAAAAAAATATAGTAACGTTCTGGCAGTGTACATTTGTATTAACTATTTGTTATTGGTAACTTTGGGTTATTATAATCTTATACGACTCAAGTAATACTGTGATCAAATAATTTGATCAAAACATTTATCATTTACTTAAGAAAATCCTACATACAGTTTGATATCAAAGACTTGTTTATTATCTGAATTGATAAATCTTCAATCTTTATAACTCATCTTCATCTGTTTAACTTGGGTTGTTCCTGTTACATACAATATAAATAAGATTTCAATATTAAATAGGTAACCTGATTTGACAAGCAGTCCCAAAAATCAACTAAATAGTATTTTTTTTTAATTGACATTAATTAAAAAAAAATACTGGTCACAACAAAAATCTCCCGTGCTCCAGAAGACACGTTTACCTGTTGATGCCGGCTACTTTTCATTTTGAAAATTAAAATATTTGCGTTTTATTCATCTATGAATTGAACTTAGTTTTCTAATAAAAACAGTCATAGTAGTATGGGCATCGAGCACTTATCGCGGAAAGACGATAGAATATGTTGCTACAATAGGCATGATGACTGGGTCCTGGAATCGTAAGAACTATTTTATATTATTACAAATCTGGGTTAAAAATAATAAAAAATTGTATGAAGCGCTTTGGGGAAGTCCATTATTGTGTTTTTAGAATTGAAAAATCTCTATGAGTCTTAATGTTAACGGAGTAATTTTTTTACCAATGTTCCTATGCGGTCCATGGATATAACAGCAGAAAATAAAAAAATGTCATCATCCCTATTATCCCCGCAAGTCCTTGACTGTTTAAGCAGTTAGCCTCAGCTGTTTGTATGGAAGTCAATCGCGTGAAACGTTTTAGGCTAGTCGAATAAATATAAAAAAATAAATATCCAGCAACACTGGTATGGTACTAAACAACGGATAAACATAATTATATATATTTTTGTAAATACATACATATTATAAATAGAACACACTCAGACCAATACAAACAGACATGTTCATGCCCACAAATGTTTGTGTTGCCCGGGGATAGAACCGGGGGTAAAAGATGTCTTAACCATTCCACCAGAAGGGTGCTCATAACAACAATATACAAATAGTGCAATTTTGTATTGTATAAGATAAGATAAGATTCTTTATTTGCACAGTGTCGGGATTGTCAAATTGTCACATTCACATTGTCCAACTATTCAATCGACTCCCGACACATTTCCAAAAGTTCACATTCCCAATTTATTATCAATCAAGTCTTAAATCACATAACAAAAGGGCATCCCGTGATGTCGACCGAAAAAAATATGTATATCCTGATTGCCAGTGAATGAATCAATTACAGTACAATTTAAAATGCATTAGCTGTACAATATTCATCGATTTAATTCTAGGAACAGCTACGGAGTAACAAATATGTAGGGAGATCTTTTTTTCTGGCTACTGCTGTTGGCCGCAAATGGCCTTTACAGCTTCCCTGACACGGTAAGCATTTTCCGAGTATTAATTCCTCAAAAAATAAACTCTCACGTGTTTGGATTGACCAATCACGTTTCACAAAAAATAATTGTTGATCGACGTGTTTGATTGGACCAATCACGTTTCACAAGTAATTGTTGATCGTTGCGACTGCTCCATGTTATTGACAATAGAGTAATTGACTACACAAAATACATACACACATACAGGCAGTGGCGTGCACTACTTATATGCAAACCAGTGCATACCCTGTGCGTCTAGACTACCGGAAAAATCAACATATTAAATGATTCCCACGTATTCGCCCATTTTCCTCTACAAATTTGAAAGATCTGCTGTCATTAACAGTACTCAATTTGACAAAAATATAAATTATTTATTATTTTTGCGATTAGTGTCATTCCCTTTGCATGACCCTATTCATTATCTCTTTGCACGCCACTGCATACAGGTGCGATTAGAAAATAATATTTATTTTAACAATTCAAGGCATTTATTATGACAAATTCTGGATCATCTATCTAGGTAATCATAACTCAGTCAACCTACAGATCTAATTTAGACTATCTACGCAACAAGTCACTTGTCTATGCTGGGAAAAAACAATGAACACATTGATACGATTCCAAAACAATAGTATTAATAGGGAAATACCTAATTTTGGAATGTAAAGTAAGTGCGATATTGGAACCTACAAATAGTAAAGTGGGGCTTACTCATTGCTTAAAATAAAGAAGAGGAGTACAATATATTAATGAAATATAATTGAAAATCTATACTAATATATAAAGCTGAAGAGTTTGTTTGTTTGTTTGTTTGAACCGCTAATCTCAGGAACTACTGGTTCGATTGAAAAATTCTTTCAGTGTTAGATAGCTTATTTATCGAGAAGGCTATAGGCTATATATCATCACGCTACGAGTAATAGAAGCGGAGCAGCAATGAAGAATGTTTCAAAATCGGGGTATTTTTTCATACTTGGAGTTCCGCTGCGTACGCTGCGTAAACGGTTAAAGTTACACAAAAGTCATGTATGAGAGTATTGTTCTGCTTTTAATGGTCTACAAAAAGTCCGCGACAGCATATGTCTATTTTTAAGGTTAGCTCACTATAACATATTTTTTGCTAAAAAATTCTGAAATTGACCCCGAAACCTTCAAAGTTGGAGGGAGGGGAAATCGTATGTATAGTGATAAATGCAAGTACCGTTTATCCGAATTTAATGCGAGCGAAGCGCGGGCAAAAACTAGTAAAAATATGTTTGAAAGACAAAAACGTTAGTGTTGTCAGTTAGTGTTATATGGTGAACAACTATTTTAACCCCCAAATAATATGTATGTAGGAATAAGGAAATCAAATATAAAATGTAATAAGTATGTTGTTTGCATGCTCTCCTTGCCTAGTTTGCTGAATGGCACAATTTTAATGTCTGTATATACCTATAGAATATTTTATTAAATCTATTCAGCAACAGTACAAAACAAAAAAAAACATAAAAACGACACATTAAAAAAAACACGACTTCAGTGGCATAAACAAGCACCTGTCAAAAACAATTTTTAATACCATAAACAATACTCTGTTATTGCACCATAGACATGTGACCTCTACAACTCTATGATCTGTGACATTTTACCGGCTGCTGATATACTTGGGCTGCATGTGTCCCGTCTCGCCGAGGGTCCTTAGCACCACGTTACCGCTGGGCAGGATCGATATCCAGGTTATGGAGCCGTGGTTCAGGGACATGCGGAGCCAGCCTTCTGGCGGGAACTGGAGTGCCCTGGAACATGGAGATGGACCGATAGATATTTTTTATCTGACTACTCCCGTTGGCTGAAAGTAGACGACTCAGAACCGAGACTACAGTGGTAATGTTAATCGTCTACTCGTTTGCCTACACATGAAATAATAAAAAAAACTGCTATCACCGCTTTGCATGCACTTGGACACACAACACACGATTTTATATGTCCCTAGCTGTTCTCCACAGTATTGCCTGCGTTATAAAAAATTCCCCCTCAGTAAATTTAACCTAAACTCACTTCGTTAAGTCACACGACGCGCGGCTGCCGCGCGGTAATACATTGCTTTATTTTTCCAAAATAAAAAGTGTTGACACAAAAACAGAAACTTATGTTTTATCTTATTACATCAGCTACCTGACAAAAAAGTCCCGTGCAAATTAATCCAGCCGTTTCAGTGATTACCCGGAACAATCAGACAGCCAGACAAAAAAATGTTATTTTAGCATATGTACCGTAAAAATATTCAAACATGCATTTGAATATTTTTCTTACAGCTGATCTGAATAAAAACTTTTATTTCACTATTCAATACATTTCAATAGCAGACACTTAAATTTTATTTATATATAATAGATTGCCGATGTCCAGCAGTGGACTGCGATAGATTGAATAGAGATAGAGAGTGATAGATTTGCACTCACTTGCAAACAAAGAAGCGTATAACATTAGCGTGGCAGACGAGCAGCGTGTAAGTGTCCTGCGTTTGCTCCGGTGGCGCCCTGTGGAAGTACCGTCGGAACGCGGCCTCGATGCGCGCCCCGTCCTGGAAGAACTGCTACAAAATGGTACACCGCAACGTATTACTATACTGGCCAGTTACATCAGGATTCGTTGGAAAATAGGAAGCGGGAAAGGAAAAAGAAATGGCGGCAAAATTAGGGATCGGTCATTAACGTTAAGGGAAATTTAGGTTGTGCTTATAATAGATATAAATAACAGAAATAACATAACAAAAAATCATAACATATATATGCCTCCATTTTTTTACCTTTCCGCTTCCTACAATAGGAAGCGGGAAGGTCAAAAAAATGGAGGCTTAATTGTGGATTGTTTTTTATGTCAAGGGAAATTTAGCTAGTACTTGTAATAGATATAAAAAAACTTAAATAAATAACATAACAAATACATAACCGAAACTTAATAAAAGACGATTAAGCCAGGTATTGAGTTTTGAAGATGAGAAGATATTAAGTTCAAGTAGACTGTCACAAGTTAGAAAAGTCACAAAAAGGCTATGAAGTCTAAGGAATAAATTCATAATGTTTATTATAAGAGTTTGCAATATATAAATCTAGACACTAGAAAGGAAACTCTCATTCTCTATTACTACTCGTAATACTTAAGACAAGAGTTTTTAAATGTTACATTAATTTCTTACTACGAAATTACATAACAATTTTTTTATAAAATTAGGGCATTACAAAACCAGTACAAATGCAATAAATAACCAGAAGTGGATGTATAATATTTATTTTTAAAGTTCACGAACTAAAGCTGTAACAGATTATATGTACATAGTCTTCTTAAATTGTTGAATTCATTTGAATTTTATGGTCTCATACATTTATTGAGTTAATTTAATTTAATGTAGGTTTTCTTAGATTATATTCATGCGCGTGACAGCATAATGCCATGGATATATTTTTATAAAAACAATCACAGCATGCAATTATTTTTTTTAGAAAATGGCTATGATAAAACAATTTTATAAAAACTGGTAAAAGTAATTTCGTCTAATTATGTATCTATGCTAAAATAATTAAAGTAGATGTTTTTTAAGAATATGATTAACATTTATTGAATTTCATGGAATAAATTAGTCTTAATTATTGTACATATTTACATAAAGTTTAAAGTACGGGTTTTGTAATGCATATGTATAGATATAAGATGAATATGGTGAAATTGCATTCTAGGGATAAAATCGGGAAATGGATTATCAATAAATTAAACGGATAACTGGTCAATAAGCAACACATGCTACATACAAATCAATTGTTAACTTTTCCAAATATGCCGACATGAAGCAAGTTTCATACATACATATAAACATATAATCATTCTTCTTTCCCGAAGGGGTAAGCACTTACTACGATCCTTACATACTTGTTTCACTTCGTCCACTTTCATTATTCCCCACATACATGTTTTTAATATATATTCAGTATATTTAGTTAGTATTCTACAGTCTATATTTTATACAATGTTGATACTTGCGTAGTTTAATATAGAAATGTACATAAACCCTAAACACTGAAATAAACTAAATATATAACACAAAGAAGATCGGAATCATAGTACTAGGGCGCACACTAAAACTTATCTAAGTAGGTATCAAAATATTTTAATATTTAAGTTTTTGACTGTAAAATAGTACAAGTTATGACCTTTTTGATAATACAATATGTATGCGAATGCACTCTCAAGGATTTTTACTAGTGTGCTGAATAACTTTGGGTTAAGAACTATGTCGTAGATAAATATTAATATCCATCGCATTCACACAACGCCATATAGCCTGTTATTATTTAAATAAGGTGCTTGTATAATCGGTACTATGCAAGGATTAAACATACTTAATACTTTTGTTTAAATAAATTCATAGGAACATATTATAACAGAAACACCCAGACCAAAAAACAAGAAAATGAACGGTAATATGACTACCATTTATGATTATAACCAAAACTGTATCTATTGAGTTACATTGTAAGACTATATATAATTACTGTAGTACACTTAACTAGCAGTTGCTGTCTATGATGTCATTTTGACAAATAGTTTTTGTATACTGATTTTAGTGTTCTTACTATGATGATGAATGTACTGGATTTAGTCATAAGACGTTGCCGCTCTTATATCATTGTAATGCAATACACGTCATATCTTTGTCTATCACACGAATCCTAGTTACGAGTAGAAGAGATAGTTGATAAATGTTTGACAACTCTTTCGTCGTGTCATTTTTTGACCTCCAAGGAGGCCAAGACAGTGTAAGGCGTGAAATCTGGGAGCCTACGAAGAACTCCAGGCTTTGTTTAAAACATTTTGAGCAATCCTGTTTCTTTTTATTAAAAAAATTAAATCCGATGCAGTACTAACCATATTTGAAGGATATCCTGGATATTATCAACCTGTTAGTTATTTTTACTATTTAGACCCTTTAATGCGAGTCTTTACTGTATGACTGGTTAGAGAAAGTATTTTTTTTCTTTAGATAGAAATAGATCTGTTTTTATACTATATATTTTAAAGATTAACTTGGAGTAGTATGACAATAAAAAGCGTACCGATAATGAAGTATTTTGTTTAAAATCAATTTGGCCCGCGTCTTGGCAAACGTAGCGTTGGACACCCTCCGGCCCGATGGACCGACGACTTGCAAAAGGTCGCTGGCGGGGGCTGGATGTGAAAAGCGGAGGACCGGGAATCTAGTGCAAAAAGTGGGAGACCTATGTCCAGCAGTGGACTGCGATAGGTTGAAGTAGATTACAAAAAGAGCAATTGAGGCAATTTATGGCATTACACCACGTGACTCGTTAAGATAACTATTTAAATATTTATATTTATATTCAAAATTCTTTTTAATTTCTTATTAGGTTTCCGTAGTCAAACAGCAAAAACAGAACCTCTACAGATTCGTCATGTCTGACTGTTCGTCCGAATATCACATCAACTTTTCTCAGAAAATTTAAGCACTGTGAATATTGTTTCATCTTTGCAAGAACATACTTATGTGTTCGCATTATAATTTTAACAAAAAACATGAAAAAAAAATTGGTTTAGGTCCCATATTTTAAGCTGAATTTATTTTTTGTGAAACCCACTTGTGTGGGTTATCAATGTGAAAATCTTTCTTTCTTTCTTTCAATGTAGGTTGGTATCAGCTCATTATACGTCACCACCGAGGGGCACGAGCCTACCCGTATAGGGTGATAAGGCCGTAGTCGTCCACGCGGGCCCAGTGCGGATTGGCCGACTTCACGTACAACCTTTGAATCGCTTCGCAGGCGCACGCCTCCTGTTTCATGTTTCCTCACGATGTTTTCCTTCACCGTAAGAGCGTCTGATAACGTACATATAATTTCGAAAATTCAAAGGCACATTGGTAATTTGAACCTTAGCCCTCCCGGTAGGAGGGCAACAGTCCACGCCATTGAGACATCGACGCTCTTAGCCACCGACAATCGAGGTATGGGTCTTTAATGAAGCTTTCATTTTTTTAAAATTAATTGAAGTGTCTCGTAATGACTTCATTGAATAAAGTAATTTTTAAGTTAGAGTTTGTGAGTGTAATTTAAATTTGTTATTTTATCGAGAAAATATAATGTACCATATAAACCAATAATATTTTGTTTTATTTATTCCAACATCACCTTATTTGTTACCAAGGAAGACCAAACTTCAAAATATTTGCGTATAAAATTCATTATGGTAACGCATTATTTTTAATTTTTGTTGTAGATAAAATAAACACCGTGGCTGTATCTGACTCCATGTTATTTTGAACACTATTTATAATCAACTAATTCTGCAGGTGCGACGGCGACGCCCGGCTTAATTCTAGCAATTTCGATACCAAGATCACATCTCTAGTGACGCACACTAATACAAATCTGTAACTGCACACTAACAAAAACTAGATACCGCCTTTCAAGGAAAACTCTGTCATGATAAGTCTATGTTTTCTTAACTAAAAATATATAACAGAATTGTTCATTTATTATGATAGGTAATTTCTGGATAGTTTTCCTCTTTTTCACTACGGTTTTTGCACCATTTTACAACACAAGTCATACTTTTTCCCTTACATAATTTATAGCTCCGTTGACAGATGGGCGCCCATTGTCTTAAATTTTGTGATTTTCCTTACAAAAACTGGCCGAATTGAAAACACTTTTGTTGTTAACGAGGTTTCGTCCGTATTTTGTTATACGTCCACGGCTATACCTATATAGTTCAAAGTTATATCTTTTATATGCTCGTCAATTAGAACTCATATGAGTTTTATTGATGAGTTTGTGTACAGTGGTATTTATGCAAAGAGTAAACAGTCAAACGGACAACTCAGCTGATGTTAGTGGCTACTGTTTCCTATGACACCCGATATCCCGGAATAGTTTCCACAGTGCAGTTGCTAACTTGTGACTTGAAGATTTTACAGTATCAGATATTTCTTATCCTGTCTCATATACATATAGCTTTGAGTACTAAAGAAAAGATCTCCCTTAACTTCACAATCATTTCGTCCAAAATTTCTCAGTGTCTCAAGACGACCCGTGTTTATTGACGGTTATAATATAAGGAAGCAAAAAATGGTTGTTCACGAAGTGCTTTTAAATAGGCTCAAGTTTGCTCAACATTCTATATTGTGAGTTAAACGTTTCCCTACGCGATAAGATCCGAGATAAGGAAATCTTAAGGAATATGGAATTGAACCGTGGGGTTACCAAGTTGAAGTGTTGAAAGTATTACCTTATTTATGTCAAAAATAATAAATAGAATTAGAGCCTATTGTATTTCTTCATCTTTTATCAATGGAATGTTGTGTTATCAAAAAACAATTGAACATTATTTTTATCTTAGAAAACGTGGCGCCGCATTAGTGAAAATTGTAAGCGGCGAAGTATAAAAACATATATTTGTCCATGGTTTACTTACTATAGCAGAAATTAGATCGCTCCATTATTAGATCATACAATTGATCCGGGGTTCGTGGTTTCGAATCTCAAGGACAATTTTCCCAGTTCTGTAAGGAAATTGTAGGCTGAATTTCCTTATGGTATGACGTACCGCAGCGGTATTTCCTGACAGATATGACACAGAAACTTTACGAAAAGATCTAATTCCTTACTAAAAGGCAAGCAACGCACCGGTGGCACTTCCAGTGTCATCATTGGCTCTGGTCGGAGGTGAACACTTTATCAGTAGGTGTCTTACTCGTTTGCTCCGTATAACATAACAAAAATATAAACAGGAAGGCAGGTTTACTAGATAGGTGACTCGATTCTGTGTCGCTTAGGTTCGTGTCACCACGAGTGCTATTCACTTTTGTGTAACGGGATGAGGGCACTGTAACCAGTGAAATTACCAGGTATATTAAACCTAACATCTGTTGTCTCGGGTGACAGGCACATATGGCATTGATGAAGAATAATAACTGTCTATTTGATTCTCTTTCAATGTCGCTGTCTTGGTCAGGCGTATCACTTACCATCAGGTGAGCGTCCTGATCGTCCCGATAACTTCGTAACATAATAAAGGGTCCACAGGTCTGTATGTATATGTTCTGTGATAAAATTGCACCAATCAACTCCCAATTAAGGTGTCCCATAACACAATTAGCTGCAACAATGTAAGCGTAATTGCCGCCCCAGGTTATCTCATATAAATCTCAGCAACAAAACCGTTTGAAGTTTTATTTTTATGGATGTTTATATGTGGTGTCACACTCATGCTTTATCATTTACTAAGATCAGTTCACTAACAATATAAGATGAACTCGACAATGGCTCCGTAAAATATGTGTTTCGTACAATGGAGATAAGCATCCCGACATTATGTAAGTCCTTTTCATACATTTGTAACTATGACTACGTATTTAAGCTTAAACTTAGACAATTCAGCAAATCGAAGTGGCAGTGGGCTGGACAAGTTTGTCGCAAAACCAATGGCCGTTAAAGCAGACGAATTCTGAAATGGAGACTGCGTATTGGCAAGCGTTGCGTAGGACGCCCTCCGGCCCGATGGACCGACGACTTGCGAAAGTTTGCTGGTGGAGACACCGCATGAGAAAAGCGGAGAGCCAGGATATCTGGCACTGCATGGGGGAGACCTATGTCCAGCCAATGATGATGATTCAGGCATCAAATTTTTTGCACAACAGAAGTTATTAAGGCGGCAAAATGGCCTGAACTGGATCAAAGAAGTGATTGAATCGGCTGAACTGCATCATTATCATTCCATGATGCTGCTTGTTTTGCTCCAAGCCATTACAATAGAAAATATAAATGTCACTCACTTCGCCAGTTATAGTTTTTTAAGTTGATGAAGTAGAGTAAGTTAGTGTCAGGTACTTGTATGTTGTTTAAGTTGCAAGGGATAAAGACAGTGAAATTATTGAATATTGAATAAATTACATTGTTGGCAACTTCTTCAACTCAACTTGTATTGACACTGTATTTAGGGATTTTAAAAACAATGTTGATAACATTTACCAACAAGAGAGGGCTGTTTGTCGTGTCTGATCACAATCAGGACGCACATTTGTGTGTATGAACATCTGTTTGTATTGTTCAGAGTTAATTTGGGGCTAGATGGCGCTGTGTAAAGTTTTGTAAATATCTAACTCAATGATCAAATTGTGAAATGTCATTTCCTGAATAAAATAATATATTTAAACTGTTGAGTTTATATAAAATAATGTATGTAAATAATGATAATTTAATAGTGTACACATATTGACATATAAATTATTTGTAATTAGTAAATCAGCAGTGAAATTAATGACTCAATTTATGAAAATATACTTTTTTGTGCATACAAACATATTCTATGCAGGCAATTTTCTGTAGAAATAGGCCCATTTACTATTTACTACAATGTCCATACATCTTTCACATTTTCCACTTTCATTCATCTGTTCATGCTCAATGCATTCAGGATGTTGGGTGACACACACAAAGTAAAGCTTTATCATAAAATCCATCCATTCATTAGATTTTGCGCTAAAGCAACATAATATGCATGCATTCATTAAAACTTTTGCATTTATAACATGAGTAGTATTAATTTCTATACTATGCTTCTATTTATTTTAATTCATTATAATATCACCACCCCTACTCATCCTGCGGGTGCCGTAAGAGGCGGCAAAGGGATACTATACCAGATGGTGGGCAGCAGTGTCATCCTGTGCACTGGTTCACACTGCAGTCACCAACCCACCTGCCCAGTGTGGTGACTACAGGCATTTACCCCTCAATGAGAAGCGCCACAAATCTGGCGCAAAATGGTGAAGGCCTACGTTCAGCAGTGGACTGCGATAGGTTGAATAGATAATATAAAACCTTAGTAAAGATCAGACAAATAGCAAACTAGCATTCTTCACTCAGGTACCACTCAAACCTTAACACTTTGAATGCAAACCACATAGAAATTATATTTTGTTGGACATATGTATTATGATGTTAAATGGGTTAACCATTCAATCAATATTTATATACTTACTCTTGGTTCTGGTCTCCAATGTCCGACAGGAGGCTCGGGAGGTATCGGTGCCCCTTCTTCAATCATCTGACAGTCCTTAACTTCGATATCTTTATCTAAATGTTTTGCAATTATTTTTGCTGTCTCCTGGGCCCGCGTCATGGTGGACCTCACTAAAAGATCCCATTTTATATCTAGACAAGCTAGCCTCTGCCCTGTGAAGTCTGCTTGTTGTTTACCTGGAAGAAAATGATTGGGGAAATATAATGATTAGATTAAATAAATATCTAATGACATTGAAATTGCAACATCTAGTCCCAAAATAAGCATTACCCTGTAATATGGATACTAAACAATGGATAAAATACTTGTATATTTTTTTGTAAATACATACATACTCATATTATACATAGAAAACACCAGGACCAATACAAAAAGAGATGTTCACAACAACTGTTTCACTGCCCTAGGATCGAAACCTGGATCCCTTAGTGTAATAGCTGTTATATCAACCATTATATCAAGTAGGTTGTCAAATTACAGACATAATAATGATAACAGTGCTTTAACATTTAATTATTAGGCTAAAACATGCCAATGCAGGGTACAGACCTGCCCCATAAGCCACAATATGGATTGGTGGGTTTATAGTATTTAGCCAAAATCTGAACAAAGGCTTTTGCAGGTGCAAAAAGTTAAGTTTTGATTCAATTCAGTATTACAGGCTTGAACTAAACATAATTTTACATGGTTTTGCACAGTTATAAATTATTCATTTATTTAATACTTACCAACAATGAAACATTTATAATGGTAAAGGGAGACAATAAATTAAAAAGCATTTTTGTCATTGAAACTAACACATGATTAGTCTGGTATGTGTTGTAATCTATTGGATTTGCTTACCCTTACACTATTAGCCTTAGCCTTTGTTAAAACAGTTTTATCATTATAATGGCTTTAGAGTAAATAACTCTTCACATATAGATTAAACAATAAAATACCTAGATCATACCTTTTACACAATAGGTATCACGGACAGTCCTCTGTGCAGAGCGGACATGGAGGAGGAAGAAATGGTGGCGCATGTGCTTCTTAGGTGCACAGGCGTAGCCCAGATCCGCAGGGAGACTATTGGCTCACCGGTAACAGTCGCGGAAGCCCTGAGGAGACCGGGAAAACTTATCTGCATTTGGAGGGAGGTGGGTTGGCTGGAATGACCAGAAGGCCGCCATGGCTCACGCACAATGGTCCACTTCACGGACTAAGTGTGGAAACTGAACCCCGTAACATAGAACATACCTAGATCAGTTAATGTCCTCTCCTTATCTGTAGCTCCATCAATATTGTACTGGCCATGCCTGATGAGGATAAGGTGCCTGACAGCTTTACTTTTAGCTTTCTCCACTTGTTCATTGTATCTATTCTCTTCTTCAGGCTTTTCAGGACGCACTGGCTTTACTATGCTTTCCGGTTCTCGACTAGGAACATTAAAAATAAACAAGTTGTAAAACTAGGTCAAAGATAAATAAGACTTCCATTGACATATCACTGTTTACAAAATTTTTACATATTATATTCCTATCATTTTATTGTTACCTTAAATGTTAATATAAAGTTACATTTAAGTCATAAAGAAATCAATTTCAGGAGCATATTTTAAAAATGTGATAATGTGGCACTAAAGCAGGCTTACAAAAAAATTGACTTACTGATCCCAATTCTTGTCCCACTTTACACTGGGTGCGTAGTTAGTCGTCCACGAGTTGTAAACATCAAATCTCTTATCGTTTTTAGAATTATTTAATTTATAATAAGCTAAACTACCTCCGACGGCACCAAAACTTAATATAGCTATTTTTTGAAATCTAGACCATGTAGCCATTTTGTATCAATTAAAATAACTAAAGAAGACTATGAAGTACGGTTAAGTGTTCAAATATAAAAGTTTAGATACGCAAGAAAACTAATTCAGTATGTTTTATTAGAATCCAGCTAAATTCTAACCTCTACAGTGTCTACTTGGAAGTTTTGACAGTAAATAAAACCAAATCAATTCAACCAATCACCAATCAATTCACTCACAAACAGTGTTGCCACCTGAGTTTTAGAAAAATAACTTTTGACGTCAAAAAGGGCTAATTTGAGCGGCAAAAGATTTTCTGTCCTAAAAATGCTGAAATAAACATGTTTTTTTTAGCTCGTCTAAAAAAAAATTTCATCATGACCGATATAATTAAATCGTAAAAAAAGGAAGTTCACCTATACTAAAAAGTGCTAAAATACTTCACAATTGCTGTCATTTCTATCGGACAGTGTACCGCCATCTATACTTATATAAAAGCTGAAGAGTTTGTTTGAACGCGCTAATCTCAGGAACTACTGGTTCGATTTGAAAAATTCTTTCAGTGTTAGATAGCTTATTTATCGAGGAAGGCTATAGGCTATATATCATCACGCTACAAGTAAAAGAAGCGGAGCAACAATGAAGAATGTTTCAAAATCGGGGGTATTTTTTCATACTTGGAGCTTCCGCTGCGTACGCTGAGTAAACAGTGAAAGATTCACAAAAGTCATGTATGAGAGTATTGTTCTCCTTTTAAAGGCCTACAAACAAGTCCGCGACAGCATATGTCTATCTTTTAAGGTTAGCTCACTATAACATATTTTTTGCTAAAAAAAAACTGAAATTGACCCCGAAGCCTTTAAAGTTGGAGGGAGGGGAAATGTATAGTGATAAATGAAAGTACCGTGTTATTCCGAATTTAATGCGAAAATAAATAGTGGAATTGTACCTCATGTTAATCTATGGGTGACAACCTGGTGGTCATTGATACACTCATTGAAACTCACTAGGTACTGTAAAGAAGCAATGAGTGCATTTTCGATGAATGAAGGGAAAGGGGAAATTTAATATTGAGATAGGGGTAAGGAGGTTTTGGCTATACAGTAACGGCACCCACTCGGCGAAAATACACAACACTAGCGATGATTCCCGCTGTTTTTTTATGAGGTTTACTCCGGTCGAGTGGCCCATTCGTACCGAAGGATGGAACTTGACCTTTGCCTTAGGATATTTTTATTTTAAATTCATATTCTGTAGATAGATAGGCAATTAATGTCTTTATTGCACATATAAAACAAAAAGAAAATGCAATTTATGCGATGTTACCGCTCAGAGGGATTTCATCCAGACTATCTCACATATTTGTGGGGTTTTCTGAAAGAAACCGCTAAAAAAGAAGAAACACAAATAAAGAAGAAGAAAGGGCAAGGTCTTTACTATCCTTAATGTTCTCTTTATCCTTCTACAATTAAGTACAGCCATTTTGTCCACTAAGCATTTGGACTTTCGTTATTGAAGGTTTAAGAATCGCTCGTCGAGATGCTGCTCTGGTCCAATGTGGATTAGCGGATTGCATGAGCCTAGTTAGTTATTCGTCAGAATCTACCACGGGCCGGTGTCATTTCGTTCGATAGAAACATTATTAGTCTTTCTTTTCATTGGAAACTGGTGTATCAAGACCGCAATCGTACATAAATGCTATAATAAATCAGCCTGTAACATCCTAACCAAACTGAGAATAATCACACAAAGTGATCCCCAGCACCGGTTTTTTTATCATCTATAGGCAGACATTTGACCGCTATCTCACCTGATGTAAGGGATGATGCGGCCTAGGATGGATCATGCCTGCCTAGAATCAACCGGATCGAAAACTACGCTCAGTATCACTATACCATTGCAAATATAACTAAATGTACTATAATTTTAAAATGAATAAAATAAATAAATATCTGTATAAAACACCTTTTAAAACAATGTGAAAGTGTAACATACTGATACCTACATGTGCAATAAAGAAATAAATATTTCCATTTATTAGACACAGATCAAATCAAGTTTAGAGTTAAATCACAGATTACTAAAACATCAAAAACGTTTCGTCTACCTTGTTGCATATAATTTGTTTTAAGATAAAATATTTGTATTAACGTACTTAGTTTCTTTACCAAGAAACCTTGAACTTAGGGGCTAAAGAACACCACACCTACTTGCATAATGAGATTCGGTTCATATCTCCACCTTTTTAATATTCTTTCGTTGCCCTTGCTTGGTTGTGTTTCGATACTACATTTTAGTAAATTTCGTGCCGACATGTTATATAGTGTAAAAAGTGTATCACTCCTATGTTAACTCATTCAGAAGGTGGTACTCAATCAAATCTTCAGTCCCAGGTATGTACCTAGTGCCACTGTAGGTACCAATAGTACCAGATAACTAAAGGGTAAACAACGTTTTTCTTTAAAGGAGTTTTGAAAGAAATCTGTGTTTTTGGTCACTATATCAGTTGCCACATAGGTATCCATTTGCTCTCTGATGTAGGCTTTTGAAGAAGATAAAGCTTATATCGCGAAATATAGGTGAATCGACAAATTCGTCACCAATGAATAACAGCTTTTGTATATTGCAATCGTATATTCATGTTTTATTCGTACCTAACGTGCGCAGGTTTACTCACGATGTTTTTCTTCAGCATACACCTACTGTCCTGGTGAAATCTTGTAAAAATAAAAGTCAGTTTTGACATTTTAAATATATTTTTATTAACAATATTAATCAATCTTAGCCTAATATTCTTTTATACTCAGAATAAGGATTCAACAAACAATCATACACTTAAAAACCTAAACAACAAGGAATTTAATGGACATTCATAAACAGACTCATAATACTTAAGTATACGTTTTACTTCTTTCTGAGTTAAGTTTTTTATTCAGTTTTGTTTTGTTGTGATCTGTTACAAACCTGCAGCATCGTAATTTTCGATATACCTACTTAGCTATTGCTAATTAATAATTAGGAGCTTTTTCAACACTGCTAGGTATTTTTATTTAACTAATCCGTTGTTCCTTGGCTTGAATATAGCGTTGAACCCGTTGAGCGAAGCTGCCGAGATAGCAATAACTACCCTCAGATCCTTGTAGGTTTCCAGGGAAGAAACCTCGTACTCGCGTAAGACGCGTACGCAGATTGTCTTTATTAGTTTCGTGCCGAAGAACCTCCCTAAAATAAAAAAAACAATGTTAATAAAATAAATTTGTAGGATTCTTTAGGTTTCTATGAATCGTGAAATTTGGACGCCAAATGTTCTCAAAGCTTTGTATAATTTACTCGTATAGGTACGATGAATTAGCTTAGATTGTGAAAAAAAAATCTGTTACTTGGTTCAGGGCCAATTATAATAATAACTATCAGTTCTCTATCTAAAGGAAATCCTAATCATGTTACGGATTTTGTTTCCGAATATGTAATGGTACTAGTACATTGACTTGTACGGTTTAACCCGACCTTTAGGTATGCCATGATAGTCATCAAATCTGCTCACTGTTGGACAAGGCCTCTTCAGGGCTCGCGTCTTTGAAGGTTATTCTGCTTCAGTACGTGTTGGCTAAGGCCACAACCTCAGTTTTTACTAGGCAGGATGCACCACAGGTCGGTGTGGTTAATTTGAGGATAGAATATTTAAGTTGGGATCCCTTACATCCCTTGGACTCTATGTGGTTTGGGATATTTGGCTAGAATTTGCGATGACGATATGAATATGGATATCATTGTTGTTTTCAGGAACAATGCGAAGTTTGGAGATTCCACAAACAAGACTTTGCTGCTCAAATGTATTCCGGTCCAGAGACTCAAGTAATGAGGTCACTACACAACAGTACGATACAACAACAATGATCGGTACGTAGACAAACTTAACAATACTACTAAGACTTGTAAAACAAAGATCATTTACCTAAGCAATCCATTGGTCCTAAACTGAAGGGTATATAACAGTTAGGATGGCGTAACTTTGTGTTTTCAGGGTTGAATCGCTCCGGGTCGAATGCTTCTGGATCCTTCCAGAAACGGGGGTCTCTGTGTAGGTGGTAAATGGGATCACCAGGGAACATCCAGCAGGCAAAGTTCCCAGACCTAGGGAGAAATAGGTTACATATCGTTAGACGTTAGTGCACAAACTAAAGCGAAGTAAGTCTAGTTTATAATGTCATGTTCGTTTTTTCACAATATTAAGGTGCCATTTTGCGTCTTCTGTTAAAAAAATAGAAATTATTGCAAATCTTAAAGCAATATTTCGATCACGGAAATACAAATTAACATTACCAAATCATACTAATAATACTTCATCATAGCTTAGCCTAGTAAGAAGATACATATTTTTTGAAGTTTGTAGTTTAAATTATAAAACATATAAATATATTCTTACTTGTAGTCATATCCTCAGTAATTGACCTTTGTAGGATAGCTCCGATAGGAAACAGTCTAAGGACTTCTTTAAAAACCATTTCTAAATAAGGCATCTGTTTCAAATCTTGATCTGTGATGTCTCTGTCCGAGTTTCCCATAACGCTCCTTATTTCTTTGTATAGTTTTTCCTGAAAAATAATTCAATATAATTTTTTTTTCTAATCTAAACACCTGTTAATTGAATATAACCATAGACGTCAAAATCTCAATATTTACCTGACAGCCTGGGTGGTAAGCCATCATTAAAATAATGAATGATGATATTTTTGCTGATGCTTCTTGACTCTTGGAACAAAAAAATACTATTTATTAACTATAACAAGACATACCCTATAAAAAAAATCGCACAAAAATGGACGTAATTTATCAGCGTACATTTTGGCAAGAGACCTAATTGAAGATATTTGATACTAGCGAGTACACACAAAATAAAACACAAAAGGCAGCCTTTTGATACAGACTGCCCGGAGATCGAACCGTTGGTGGATTAGCCGACATCTCAACTACTGTCCACGGTTTGTCAGTCATAATAATTACTTTACGCGACGAAGAGTTGTAAAGAATATACTTATTACCTATAGAACGTTTTGGAATACAAGACCAAATAGGTAGTAAGAATGGCCAATAATATATAAAAAATCCGGTAGAGATAGTAAACTTGTACAATAACGATAAATTATTCTTGTTTAGTCAATCACGCATGATTAGGTATAGTTGGAAATAAGAGTAGATTTATCCTTACCGAAGTGAAAATTGTGAAGGTCTCTTTCAGAAGCTCTTCCTTGTTCAATTCCCCTGACAATATGAACCTATCTATAACGCTCAACTGCGTGTTCTTCAACTCATCTTCAGATGCGTTCATCAGGTCTTTTTTCCACGACTCCCCCAGTGTGTCTAGGTACTTTATTCTGTGCTTTAACACTTCTTTGCTAAATTCTTATCATATGCACGAACTGAACTTGGTCTTTGTAATAGTTGCTGGCCCAGAACACAGGGTCAATTTGGAGATACCATTTCGTCATTCTTTCGAAGACGATGTCGTATAACCTGAAAAAGGTTTAATTGAGATTTGGTGTAATTTTCTAAAAGTCATTAGAAATTTTCGCTTTAAGTTACCTTGGGTTTCATCAATAATTGTTGTATATATGGAAGACTTCTTGTTTGTTCCTTACTAAGTCCCATAAGTGTTCCTGAAATGTTAAAGCACTTAAAATAATATTCCAGGTTTTTTTAAATTTAGTGTTAAGTGGTAATAGACGTCTTTATATATAGAACACCAGTAATATCTAAGAGAGATAAAGAAAATTTTAAAGTTAAGTATTTTTTCTGACTGCGATAAAAAAATATATTTATTTACTTACGGCATACGGAGTAGCTGGTGGTTTGAACAATATACTTGTAGTAGTCGAATTGCTGCCCGGTGGGAAGGGACCGGTAAATGTTGAGCAAAATACCAACTTCGTTGTTGAAAACCTCGCTGTAACTCTCGATGGCTCGTTTGCCGTAGTTCGGATTGGCGATCTACGATGTTTTCGCCATGAT
The DNA here is from genome assembly GCA_019425675.1 of Leucinodes orbonalis. Classification (NCBI taxonomy): domain Eukaryota; kingdom Metazoa; phylum Arthropoda; class Insecta; order Lepidoptera; family Crambidae; genus Leucinodes; species Leucinodes orbonalis. The sequence goes on along the minus strand of PQWD01002169.1, from coordinate 59,780 downwards.
GGTCTGATCACAAAAAATCACTAAAACTTTACCTTTTATCTTTTAGGTAATTAGCATTACCTACTCATACATTTTTACTTTCAAGTATATTTTTTAATAGTCTAAACTAAGCAAATTCGTACATACTAATAGGTCAAACAAACCTCCTTTTAAATCGGTTAAAAACAGACTGAAATTCGGATACAAGACGCTAATTTTTGATTAAGATTAATAAGATTACTTTAGTCATGGAGGCAGTTCAAACTTAACCCTTGACCGCCAATAACGCCTTAAGGTGCCAGCCAAAATAGATTTCCCAAACGTAAACAGTGGCGTGCACTCCATATATGCAAATAAGCAGTATAGGTACCTATATATAGCAATACCCTATGCGTCCAGACGACCCTAAATCGCAAACATGTCAAAGTGGGAATCACACTTATTGGCCATGTTCTATGTTAATAAGGTTGGTTTCCGCATTGCAATGCAATGCAATAGACCATTGTGCGAGCACTTACCCATTTTCCTCTACAGTTTAGAAACCATAGGCGATCTGCTGTCATCTACAGCACTCAATTTGACAAAAATGTATTTTTTTTGCGATTAGTTTCTGTCACTTGATACCCTACTCATCATTTCTGTGCATGCCACTGCCCGTAAAAGATAAAACTCCCTAATGGAGACCTTGCTCAGCAGAGGCCATAAAGCTGTATCGTCAAAAACGATAACTTACCAGATCCACTAAGGATTCCTCTCCGAGACGTCTCTGCCATGTTATTTGTACTGTGGTCCCTTAGTGCTGTTCTAGTATTCGACAGGAGTACCTGAAACGTTTGTACAAATTTCCGATTTAATGAACAGTCTATAATGCCATAAATTAGGGCCACACCATACGGCAATCGGTCATCCGATTATTTTTTAAATCTGTCGCACTAAAAATTATTTTATCTTTGTAATGTGGAACTAAACAATAATTAAACATACTTATCAAGTACTAGCAGATCGCCGTGGTTTTACCCGTTAAGTTTAGAAACGGCATAATGTCTCTATTGCACCAAATATTCCATTCACTTCTCTCACCCTTCCTCCTGTGACAATTCGTCGATCGGGCTGAGGGATAACCTAGATTATTCTTGTCACGATGCGCCTAATTATATTTACACTAAAATGAATGTTACAAAAAAAACTTTTAAGTCATCTGAAAACTTACTTTCAAGTCATCTGGACTGCTGACGATCACGTTCAAGTCGGGTCCCAGCCAGAACCTAAGCACGTCTCCATACTGCTGCATAAGCTCCTTGATTACCACTATTAGTTCTGGAATAATTCAAAATGGTCGTTTGAATTTCAAGGTATATTTAATTTATAAGGACTGCAAGCCTCTAGTACAAGACTAGCGACCTTGCATGACATGAAATTAGATAAGTATGTACTCCTTACATATTAAGAATATTTGTGACATCCCTGGCTTTGGTATTATAACCTTCGAGCCTTTTGCTGTTTACTGCTTTGATGGTAACCACAATCTTATCGAAACTATAACAGATGGCTACAAAATTCTTATTTCAGTGTGAAGCATCGGACATAGCCTTCGGCAATCAGCGATAGGCAGGGCAAAGAAATATCAGAAGATCAATACGAAGTTTTAGAAAATAGTTCTAGGGCAGATAGAAGATTCTAAGAAAGCTGAGAAACAAAAAATCTTAATATCAGAAGACTAGTCAGAAGATTAGGAGTAGACAGAAGCTACAGATCGCCTCGGAATCTCCGGCAAACGAGTCCCAACGTCCTTTGCCGAAGGTTCTGAGGAAATCAGTAAGTGAGGTAATCATCGTAATGCTGAAAAATACAACTGCTAGCACAACGGTAAGTAAAGTACACATCTAAGAGGGACTTTGATTTCAGTTCAATTGCACCTTTTTTCCGGCCATAACAGTATGCTTTAAGTACAGATGTTTTCTGGGTTTTATAAAGGCAGTGAAATTTTAATGATTAAGTTTAGTGCAACTGGCAAATAGCATACTTATGATTACAAAGTGCAAGTGTATTAAACACAATTTCAGAGTAAAAAGATACTTTTATTTGAGTGATCAGTTTATAACAACCTTCCGTAAGGAGGATAGGTAATTAAGTCCAGCCGAAAACTTTATTACAGTAGTACTCGTAGTAGAAGACTACGACGCATATGTGGTTAATTTTTTAAACAATTAATGATATTGTATTAATTTATACACACATTTGCGCACGTTAGTATATACTATAGCGTAAAGCTATTACGCGTGGAAATATGCCAGCGTAATTGCGAAACAAACGTCAGTTCTTATATTATACAGGCAGATTAAGGAATGTTATATTCTTTTTTAGGGTTTATTGTAGTTTTTATAAGAATTTTTAAACAATTTTGGTAGTTTAATTCTATACCAAAGATATATGAGTAAGCTTGCAATGGTAACTTAATCGTGTTTTTATTGACTTCTTACTTTTAGATTTTGTTAACTGAGCTTCTAGTTATAGTATGTTCTACGCTCGCGATGAAATAACTAAAGAATTGCGTAGTTATAGTGTTACGTAAGTATGAAGCATGAAGCATAAAACATTGAGAAATTTAAACATATCTGTCTTAAAGGGCTAACCGTAAAATATCAAGTAAATAAGATGAATAACATTTCAATTTCTCTTCAACCTATTACAGTCCACTGCTGGACATAGGTCTCCCCCATTTTGCGCCAAATATAATAATATTTTAATAACGTTTTAATTATCCTTTTCGCAACTAAAACACCATATAAATAGTGATCATGTTAACACTACAGACTGCGATTATGTCCAGTGAGGTTTTGACCTCAAGCTCTTTACGGAAACCAGCTGACAATTACGACAATTTACATAATTGGAACGAGTCAGGCTCAAGAGTAGAATCTGCCAATGTCAACGCTGAGGAGTTGGAAATGATTTTAAATTAGTCACCCATACATCTGATAACGGCTCGTTAGATTTGATACCAATTTGTCACGACAGATCAACGCACTGCTGATTCACATGGAATAAAAATCTAGTGATTTTACACGTAACATTATGGTTTATCGGACGTAAAATTATGGTTTTATTTTTCAAGTTTTCTGTATACTACTCGTAACAATATAGATGGTATCATGTCGAAATTTATGTTTTTATAATAGGTATAGGTTTTCGAAAGAACTTTTTGCTAATATACGCTAATTCGACTTCACCCTAGGGAAGAGGCAACCGCTATTTTTTTTTGCCTTCAATATGCCAGATATAGAAAGAAAGAAAGAAAGAAAAGTGAAGTGTTTCGGGATGAAGGCACTGTAGCTAGTAAAAGTACCGGGTATAAGAGACCTAATATCTGTCGTCTCGGGTGCCGGTTCAGTACGGCTCTCAGAATCAAGGTAAGTATGCGAACGGGCGTCATTAAAATCACTGAAAGTCTAATTTATCACCAAACACTATGACATAACATTTTAATACGTAACAATGTTGGGACTAACTGTAATTTAGTTTTTGCGTTTATATCATATGATGTGACGTAAATCATAAACACATCTAAAAGCTTATTAACACATTGGAAACCAAATGATGGTTCTATATAATAAACATTATTGTCTCACATGACTCATAACCGCAACCCTCGGTTTTAAAGCCAGGGTCTTCGACCGCGTTCTAAAGGTTCCAAAGGTTAACTAAGAACCATACAAAGTTTTGTTTTAAGAATATATTTAAGTATATTTTTTTAAGAATATGTTTTTGTTGACTTGGTTTTATTTTTTATGTTAACTATTTTAATTTTAATGTATTTCAACACTATATCTTTTAAACAACGTGTGCATAATAACAAGTAATATTTTTAAAATAATTGTCAGTCTAAATTATTATTACCCAACAAAACGTGTATGATACACACATCACGTTAAAAATAACGCAAACAAGGGTTAAGGCTTTTATTACATAACTGTGCTTAAACACTGCACATTGTGATGTTGCATGTAATTATTAAGCATATTTTTTAAATTAAGTATATTTTTTATTAAATAACTTTTTACATACTATGGTATATGTAAAAATACCCCAAATTATGTCGGTACATATATATCTTCTACTAATCTACATTACCAATTCTTATGTATCTACATTTTTAATAAATACATTATTTGTGTTACTGATACAGAATCCTGGATCATATATTATGGAATCACTCAAAATAAATCAAACAGAAAATGTTCACGAACCCTTATTTTTATATTGCAGAGAAATCGAGAAGCTTGTGGAGGCTGGATGAGGAAAGCGGAGGACTGGGAAATCGGGCGCAAAATGAGGGAGACCTATGTCCAGCAGTGGACTGCAATAGGTTGAAGAGAGAGAGCGAGACCATTTTTTTTTGTAAAATAAAGTTTAGTAATCTGAGACTATGTAAAGTCAGTACTTACGTTCCGGTTGGCACATGAACTGGATTGCATTACCAAGGCCTGGTATGGGGCGGGCCGGGCAGCTGCTCAGCCATCTTCAGGATCCTTCGGTTCTGGTACCGCCATCGCAACCACAGCAACGCCACCAGCCCAGTGACGATTAACACTGGCCATAGCATTCTGGAAAAATGTTGACACTAGTATGTTATATTATCTGTGGTTAACATACGAAATCTCACAAGTATATTTTATAGGCGAAAGTTCGCGAGTGTGAATGTTTGGTAATTCAGTACGTTTTTGGGCTGAAGCGATTTTAATAAAATTCGACATTCAGTTCACTGACATCCTCGATTAATACATAGGCTACGTTGTACTGCGGGAAATTATCTTTGTCCAACCTATGTAATTAATAAATTCCAACAAAAAAATCTGAGCTTCTTGTTAAATTCTTCTCATTAGGTAACAACGGCCCGTGCCAATGGTAGATATAATAAAAGGTTAATTTGGAATTCATACATACATTGATTATTGACCTAATTTAAATAAAATATATTTAATGTTGGGTATTACGGGTGTAGAAGTTGAATAAACTTGTTTTCTATTACAAATTTAATTCCAATAATTGCCGCAGCAGGAAGAATCAACAGTACTACCATATCTGCACTGACAAGACCATAATTGCTTTTTTAATTGACTGTAATTTTTACGGAATGCACAATCTTGTTACGGATTAAGTATTAAGATATATAATTATAATCGAAATCGCAATCTTACCAGACTTCTGGTTTTGAACTAGGAACAACGAAGCCTTATTTAAATGACTGCATTTGAAAACTTTTATTTCCTAAGTGGTCTCAATATCACCTAACCATAATTAAAAACGTATGAACAAAGAGGCTTTTAATTTTATTTCTCAACTGTTTTGAGCTTTTGGAAATGGCGTATATGTGCACTGTTTCTCGGTCATATAACGTTAAGAAACATTCTAACAAAGGATATTATAATTAGAATGACGGCTTATCCAACCAACTAGACTAGATAGGATTACAATTACTAACTTGAAAATGACCAATTTGGTCTTGACTCTGTCATAAAACTCACTTGCATCACAGTTCTAATACGTAGCGAGAATTCGAATGGTTTAACCAGGAAAACATTCGTCTGTGTAGATGCATGATTTTTACGATACATAAACCAAATATGAAAATCTTTATTTAGATAAGTATGTAGGTACTAATCGAATCACAAAATTAGAAAAAAATGCACCCCTCCTGTCAACCCCTTCAGAAACGTACAACTCCAAACGATGAACACCCAACTTAAAAACAGTTAAGTGAGTTATGAACATGGAACTCTCTCGAAACAAAAGAAATGGTATTTTAGCTGACTGGACCGTGCCCTTTTTATATTTGAGAAAAGTATGTATAACGAAACTAATGATTATAAAAAAATAAACTTTGATTTCGTATCGGGCGCGTTATAACAGAAATTTATCGAAGTTGTTGAACCAGCCTTAATAGACTGTCTATTTTAAGACAGTACCCTACCTAAATTCTATCTATCTAGTATTGCATAAACTTCGGAACCTAAATTGCGGAACGTACGAATACGTTCCGCAATTTAGGTTAAAATGGCCAGGTCAGAAAAGAACATAAGTTTTATTTCGCGTGATTTATGCAGATATTTGTACGCAATATGTCAACTAGAACCAGTCAATCTGCCCACAACGTAATAGAACATTGACCCATTCAAGTTCAAGATCGAGTTTGAGGTAAATCGTTTAAAGTACTGCTGCTTAAACATGTCTCCAAACTTGTTTCAGATACCTTACCCGGAAAGCAACTATTTTATACTTATTACGTAGGTACTTGGTCCCGACAACACCCCGCAACGTCCTAAGCCGAGGTTCGAGTCCCGTTCGGGACGCCCTTAGGCTCGTTGTGTAAATTTTAAGGCTGAGAGCCATCTGCGCTCGCCACTTGCCCGGTGAAGCTGTAAAGGCCATCTGCGGCCAACAGCAGTAGTCAGTTCGAAAAAAAAAAAAATTGGTCCCGACAAAGAATCAGACTGGACGTTTATAAAAAAATTCGACAATTAAACAAAATAACCTCATCATTGGGTTATCTTTATTAACCTTATAACATGGATTTCTTGGGTTTGCATTGATTAAGTGCCTCCCAGTCTTTCTCTTCAACCTATTGCAGTCCACTGCTGGAAAAAGGTCTCCTCCATTTTGCGCCAGATACCTGATACCACCATTTTCCTCATCCAGCCTCCACTAGTAAACTTTCGCAAGCCGTCGGTTCATAGGGCCGGAAGGTGTCTAAGGCTACGCTTGCACAGACTCCAGAACTCGTCTGCTCAACAGCCATCGACTCATTAGCCATTAGACCAACCAGATTCAAAACAACATACGCTCAAAATCTAACTAAGGTCTAGGCTCTGAATATGACTTTGTCCCATTCGGTGTCGAGACCTTGGTCGGGGCCCTAGCGCTATTAGGCTTTTTAAAGAAATTTCCAAACGATTAGTCGACATTACTGGAGACCGAAGATCTGGCAGCTACCTTGGTCAAAGAATTAGTTTAGCGATTCAAAGGTGGTAACGCTGCCAGTGTCTTCGGAACTTTACCAAAGGGGGTTCTTTAATTATTTTATTTAGTTATTATATTTTTTATATTTTATTATATTAATTTGAAGGTTTTAGTTTAGTAATTGATTAATTTATTATTATTATTTGTTAATATTCGAATGTCAAGTGTAATTTGATAACTAAGAGTGAGAATACTAAGATCTTGCTTTATCTCGCTTGACCAACCTTCCATTCGTGTATTACATCCAATTTCATTTCCTCTACAATGAGTAGGTAATCCACAGGTTTTAGCTTTTGAAATTATAAATGTACGTACTTACGACGTATTAAGAATAGGCCTAGATAATCTAACATCAGCAAGGTTTATTGAAGGTAAAGTATTTTAAACGCTACAGGAATTTTAATTCTCTCGCCAATTTTAAGCTCTATTATATGTTGTTTTTAGCGTTCCGTGCATAAATATAACAAAACTGTAACCTTAAAGGAGTAGTTTTGTCCGTTTGTCTATTGAGTTTCTTTATTTTGGGAACGCTTAAAAATATACAGTTGGAATTATATATATTGATACAGATGTAGAAGATTAAGACTACAGATATTAAAGATGTAAAAAAACATATCGATATTTTTCATTTTGCAAATATTTGCACTACTTTTCGTAGCTCTGTTAGATATCTAATCATTTAACTGTTGTTCTTAACTTTCACCCCGAAACACAGTTGTATTTATCCTATAGCGGGAGAAATAGGTCAGATTCAGGTATCTCAAACTACGGCAAAATCATAGATAAACAATTGAAGTTATTTGTGTTTTCAAAAGACAAACATCAAAATTATTATTTGTTTAGCGAGTAGATAGGCGACTATCAGTGACAGTAAATTTAATAATATTAAAACCTGTATCTTCACGTGCCCTGCCACCTTAAATCCTCATTTGATTTATATAACCTTGTCTATCAAGTTTTCAAAATCTTTGAAAATGATAGCTCTAAGAACATACGTTCAACCACCACCCCTAAAACCCATAGTTACTATGGTATACAGGGTGAAATCGAGAAAATTGGATTATTTAAAAATGATAACCATCCTTCAAATCCACCTCCAAATATGGGGCAAATCTATTGATACAAAAATCAAATATTTTTAAACCCTAAAAATAATGTAACAACACTTTGCGATTGATCACACATAGGTTAGTTGACGCCATATTGAAAACAAAACGCACCTAGCGCCGTCGCGGTGAAAAGCTGAACTTATCCGATTACAAGGCGGCATTTAAATCAGCTGTAATGTTGAAAGTTTTGAGCGTCTCAAATATTCAATTACTATTATTATTCTTCTGTGTATATTGATATTATTATTCTTATGTGTATATTGTGTTTATTATTATATTTACATGTATGTTTAAGTATTGAGTGAGATATATACCTTATTTGTCCATAAGCCCTTTAATGAACTTTTAATTTATGTGTATTATGTAAAGTGCGTGTATGTAGTAGTCTCTCTTTGAAGTTAGGCACGGAAGACCAGCGTCATGGTGTCTTCATCACCTGGGCTGAGTGGTATACCTTTTCTGTGTCTTTAGATTTAAGTTTTTATGTTTAAGATATTGTATACTGTCACAGAATAAACATGTCTTTCTTTCTTTCAATTAAGAAGCTAGACGTGTGATTGAATGGCGTTATTCAATCAAAAGACTAGGTGATTGATTGAACGGCTATTTTATCCAGTTGGCTGCGACTTATAGATTACTTAGATAAGGTTACCGATGGATGTTGACTGCTAGGGATCGGTCAGCGTAGAATTTTTAGGGGCAGAATTATGAAAAGCTCAAGTCTACAAATCCACATGAAACCACACGGATTACGTGTAAGTAGTAGAGCACGCAGGAAACTTTATATAGTCGTGTAACTTAAAAGCGACCTTTGGGCTAACCTTAACCACATTCACATAACAAACTGGTTGATAAGCCAAAGTCACTGCCAGCGACAAGATCCGTGACAATAGCACCCCTTCGTCGATTGATTATCGTGCCAAACAGATATTTTTTTCCCGCCGTAACATAATATGAGCAGCGTAATCTAGGTGTTTTCCGCTTTTAATGTAAAAACATTGTTTGATCGTCAAGTAAGATTAATTGGCAAGAAAAATGAAGATTTGTATTATAGTTAATACTATTGACTACTATACTTCCATTATATATTAATAAAAACAATTTAAAATTCTCATTATATTCATTATAATCATCTTTATCTTTGTAATTTTTAATAACCTGGATTTTATGTATGTTTCACGTATATGATGATTTAATAAGATGTAATAAAAACGACGCGAGCAATGGACTTATACGAGTAATTGACACCATCCTTGAACATTAGCAAGACCAGAGTCCTTTAGTTCAGGTTCAGTTTCAAGATTGACTGAGAACTGCTCTTTACATCACGAAAGATGGACATCAAAAGATTCCGAAGCAAATCACCATTGCACTACTTCCACGTTAAACAACCGTATGCATCACTTATCTGTTAATTTCTCGCAAAGCAAGGCTAACTACTCAGACGTATGAGTAATAGTAATAATAGTATATAATTGTCGGTACCTGTACTAGAGATCTGCAGCACTGTCGCACTCACGAGCTCACACCACCCCGGGCTACTATATCACTGTGTCTGTTGACCAACACTACGCACCATATTATAAAATAATACACGTAAAGTAACGTATCTCCTTATAATATGTAAGCGTGCGTTCACATACGAGGTTGCTATTTTTTTTCGCAACTGGAATATTTGCAATGTCTTATTTTTTTACGAAGCATTTATGCTCCTGGCAAGACGTGTTATATCTTTGGCTCGTGATATTATGTCTTTGGCTCGTGATACGTCCTGGCAAAAAGTTCCTGCGGTGGGTATTATTCCAGCAACTGACAGCGAAAAGACTTTCCAAAAAAGGGTTTGTAATATTTTATGAGTGAATGAAGACAAACCTATTTCACGTTCGTCCCCACTTCTAATGTGGGAGAGCTATACTTCTGCACTAATGGGTGGCTTGACCAAAATCTTTGAAAACCGATGTCAGCGCTTAGCGATATGTTTCGGTCCCTTCCCCTTTCCGATATTTCCTCATCCCTTTTCCTTTTCAAAGATTTTCAACGCGTTCGTTACTCCTTCAGTAACAGCTTGGACTGTCTGCTCAAATGTAAAGTTTTATTATAAAAATAACTTGAGCCAAATAAATCCTATTGTGTCCTATATTAAACTATGGCCACATTGTGAATAACCCTTAATGCGTGGAGGCAGACAATCCGCTTTACATTCAAGCGTAGTCATTCTCGAAATATAATAGCTCCATTTATATTACTACGTGTTTACAAACATTATATGGCGAATAAAAAAATATGTTACACTTCCTCTAAGGGGTCGCGCAACAGCTTTCAGTAAAAGCAATTTCTTTTTAAAATCCTGGTTGCGGTCCCCGTGTATTACAAATATTTAACATACCTCTTTCTCAGTGTTGCTACCCAAGTTTTAGAAAAAGGGCTTTTTGAGTAATTAAAAAGGACTAGGTAGAGAATCAAAAGATTTTCACAGATTCACACAGTGCTCCTTCTATAGGACCCATTGCTTTTCTTTGTGAATAAACTATGTGCCAATTTAAAAAACGGCCTTTATTGTCTTAGGTGGGTGATTGAGTTTTTATAGGTGCGTGATGGGGAGGTTGTGGGTTTGAAAGCCACGGGAAACCCCATAGTAAGTGTGTTTTTTTCCCGGATTCCGAAGGAAGATCATTCCCAAATTTAATTGGGTCATTTCAGGCTGTATTGTCTGATAGTATGATCACAAAGTTGATTCCGTGTTTAAGAGGGCACTTTAGGCCGGTCCGGCTCAAATCTTAAGGTAGTATTCGTTAATTCCCACCAACATGGTGAGTTACTTACAGCCCAATTTCTTCATAACCACGTACATGAGCCTAATAGGGAATCATCATCATCAGCTCATTAAACGTCCCCACCGAGGGGCACGAGCCTACCGGTATAGGGTGATTAGGCCTTAGTCGTCCACGCGGGCCCAGTGCGGATTGGACGACTTCACACACAACCTTCGAATCTCTTCGCAGGCGTGCATGAAGGTTTCCTCACGATGTTTTCCTTCACCGTAAGAGCGTCGGATAACGTACATATATTTTCGAAAATTCGAAAATACATTGGTACGTGTCGGATTTGACCTCAGCTCTCCCGGTAGGAAGGCGACAGTCCACACCACTGAGCCACCGACGCTCGAATAGGGAATGCTGGGTGTTAATGACATCTATCCTAACCTAGCTCCTATAATAGTCGCTAGTTATTCTGAAGCACGGAGGGATTCGGGATGATATTTTTGAGCATCTATCCGATGATGTTCGCGATATATCCATAGTTCCTTAACTAGCCGGTATGACGAATCAAAATTAGAAACCTTTGGAAAAGTAACTTACGTTGTATCAAACCAAATTAAATTCTTTATTGCATTAATTACGCATTGTAACCATTATTTCAAATCTTTTAAGGATAAGGATAAGGGTTGAGATTACTACAAAAAAAAAACTGGTAAGAAATGAACTTGATTATCACTAATAATTAAAATAAAAATGACATATTCGTTACGAGTTTAACTTTGAAAATGTAACTTAACTGGTTGTTTTTATGAAAATTTACTTAACCAGTTTCGTAGGTAAGTTTAATGAGTTTGCTAAACTTTTGATTCTAGAATGATGGCAAAGGGCTGACGGTATGGTTATTATTAACACGTATTTACACGTGTAAAATATTGTTCTCTACCAGTTATTTTGTGACATTTCACAAACGAGTTTAGTTTGAATCCAGCGAGGTTACCGCCGTCTCATAAAACAGTGAAAATATACGTCAACTTTTTGTACCACAAAATGTAAAGGATATTATTATAATCCTGTTTGAAGAGACGGCGCGGTAAGCCTGGTGATGGAATTTAAAATGTAGCATACTTACCTATGATGCTATATTTGCAATTTAACCGAGGACTTGCGAATGGTCGCTGGTCAGTCAGAGGACTAAATCAGGCACAAAATTGTGACGACAACAAAGTGCATTGAAAGTAATCATAGAGCAATACATTATGGTGGCAATTGCTTAAAGTGAAACCTCGACAGGATGGAAGCATAGACAGACAACGGACAAACAAATGTCCTAAAAAAGGATGAGATTCATTTGTTAGAGTTATATTCCCATAAACTGCTCCGTAGTAGACTCGATACTGAGTCGGGTGGGTAGATACAACTGCAGTGCCAGATATGGTCCCGTGAAATAGGAGTGTCATGCAATTTTGTATTTCGGGATGAGGGCACTTCTTCTTCTTATCGAGCCGATATGGATTCAAAAGCTAAACATGATAATGCGACCAATATGAGCCACTTTAATCACCCCTTGTTTGCCATCCAGATGAACAGTTCGGGCAAGACAGTAGGTGTGCCATTGTCTGAGGGGCACCACAGTCACACAAACTGCTTCTGGAATATCCTCCTCGTCTTACGCGATTTCCACAGCTCCTGCATACACCAGCCCGCAATTCAGCCAAGCGGGGAGCGGTCTCGATGAGATTGGGAATATTTTATTCGGGTGACGGGCTCAGGGCGGTATTGACGAAGTATAAAATCATTTTATACAGTGACTGTTTTTCTATTACACTGCTCTGTCACGGTCAGGCGTGTCACTGACCATCAGTTGAGCGAACTGACCGTCCCGATCACTTTATAACATGAAAAATAACTCATCCACAGTAGACTATTGTACCTAAGTAAAATGACGCAATAAAAATTTCGGGGTAATACAGAGCAAACATTGAAATCTTTACGATGCGATTGCAACGTGACCATTTACATGTATGTCGCGTATGAAAAATCTTTAATTCTCAGTAAGTGTCACATTGTGGCAAGGATATTTCGCTGTGCAGCCTTGGGGTTTCCCTTCTATGGTCAAAACAATGATTTCCACAGATTTTTATATTTAATTTATACAACCTTTTGAATTTCGTCTTTTGGATTTCAGGGACTTGGCACAGTAGGTAATTAGTGGGTACCTTATATTATAAGTGAACTACTGGACAAACGATAGATTAACTATTGTTTTCCTGCTAAAACTTTTGACCTGACACCTTTCATATGCTGACGGAAAATAATCAGTACCTACAGTTATTTGGTTTCTTAAAAACTTCATTTGTCTTGGGCAGACTTATTAATTAAGTAGGTACTATCAGGTGAACGAACTGGGTGTCCTATTCATATCACACAAACCTGAATACAACATTGTTTGTATTTTGTAATTGTTGTAATTATAAACCCCACCCTCCCCCTCTCTCCACCCCTAACTGTAGCGGCTATCAACATTTACATAATCGTATGTTATATAATACATTACTATAGCGTGTTAACTTTAAACTAATAAATGTATAATTTAATGATATACATACAACATATAGTTGACCAATACCGATTACTTAATTTAAATTTAAAATGAAGATGGTAACACTATAAAATTTAAATTATAGCGCAATTATTTTAACATGTGTTCATAATATTTATGAGCCCTTTATGGATGTATCAAAGTCCAAATCCCTTGTAAAAAGATGTGACCAGGGTGTTCAGATACTTGGGTACTTAATATCTTGATAACACTAATCGTTGACATACTTTTTATGAGCTGTCACAAAAACAGCTGGCCTGACGCTGGCTTGACGAAAATTTAATGACAATGAATGTACCAAAAACTAAATATATTTGCTTTAAAATTTCTAATGCTCCGAATCTGTCCAACAATTTCAGCATTAAGGCTCATTCTTCCACATGTGACTCAGAATTGGACTGTGACTGTACTTTCCTCTCACAAACATATCACCTCATATATCTAGGAGTAATAATAGATCATAAGCTAAACTGGCGTCCGCAAATTACAGCAGTGAGCAAAAGAATGAGAACACTTTTGCCCATATTCAGAAACCTTAGAGAGGCTGCGGACCCCACGCTTGTTAAAAATATATACTATGCCCTTTGCCAATCACTTCTAACTTACTGCGTTTCTGTATGGGGTGGGGCTACTTGCCATCTTCTGGAGCTTGAAAGAGCACAAAGAGCTGTAATAAAAGTGATGACCCATAAACCAAGGAAATACCTAATAGAAAAATTATATAATGAAACAGGGCTACTCAGTGTCCGACAATTGTTTATAAATAATGCTGCTCTTCGCCATCATAAAACTATAGACCTTTCTCAGCTACCTAAAGAAAAAAGACGTGTCAGAACACCAGTTCCAATAGTCAAAACAACGTTTTCTAGACGTCAACTTTTTTACATGGGTCCTTTCTTATACAGACACTTTAACGACATAAATATAAATTAAGTAGAACACAACTGAAAAGAAATCTAAAAAAAATGGTTATGACTCTAAACTACCTTGATACGGAAGATATTTTAAAATTGAAAGTTTAATAAAGAGTATATTATTGTACTAATAAATAGACACACAAATGGCCCCGTAAACACACACACACACATACAAATAAACACCCACACTCTGGCATTAACACAAGCGCACTAGTTTTCATCAACTATGAAATAAAAGTAGTTTTGTGTTTAAATGTATTCCGTTTTCCTCATGTACTGTAAACACCACAGACATCCGAATATACAATTAGACTGGACAAGCCGCCAAGTTTATAGGCAGTCCCAGTGTCGCAATTTCTTTTCGGTTCTTACCTGTGAAAAGTTATTATATTTCTTGGTAAATTTACTGATTCATCGCGATGATGGCATGTTACAATTGCACAGGATGGCATTTTGGGAAAAAACGGTAATTTCTTCTAATATTCGTGCGTCTTGACTCGTCTCACAGAGCGTAAACTAGCAGCCAGTGTATGCTCGTTGAGCTTACATTTGTCGCACTTAAAAACGCGCCTTGCCCCATCTCCTGTATTGGGAAATTGTGGTAAACACTTTTGTTTAAATATGTAAGGGGGTGGAGGGTTGGCTACCTGAAATACAGGATATATCCGGGTTCAGGTGTCAGCCCACCATTATGTATTAGACCCTATGTACTATGTTTTTGAATATTGTTTCCTGCATAATATGTAAATGGTGAGGAATAAACGATTATTATTAAAAAAGGAAAGTTTACAATTACATTTACTAGTGATATGTGACGTCATTGCTCATTAACATTAGTTGACTTAAAATTTTTTTCACTGTTTTAAAAATAAGTTATTGGTAAAAAAGAGAACAATACTTAAAATAAGATGCGATTACATAGAAATATGATTTGGTATGGTTGAGTATAGTGGAAAGTACCCAATTGACCATTGAGTAGGATTCTGATCGTCCCATTACCTCTTGATTATGATAAAAAAGGACGTTGACTAGCCTGACGTGATCACAATTCCACCATTTTCTAAAGCGGACCTTGCATTTACTATGGGAGTCAAACAACGGCTAAACTTAAAAAATCTAGCTTTTATTACCAACTTTGGCGACCCAAAGTGGCTCTTGGCCTCTGGAATGAGACATTTCCATAGGCTATATTCTTCCGCAATCTCTAATCAGATATAACATAATATAAGTAGATACTTAATTATTACTTTTGGCATTTTACTTAGAAAATAACTTTAAATCTTGAGCTGTTAAATATGTTCCCCTCATTGGGGATCCCTATAATACGACACTGGTATACAGACCTCTTACCAACAGTTAAGATTTTTTTAAGTTACACAGGACGGTCAGGGCCGTAATCAGGTAAGGATCAGGTAAGTGACACGCCATATGATGGCAGAGTGGCATTGAAGGAAAATTAACAACTTATAAACAGTTATCATTCTCCATCAATGCCGCACTGGGCCGTCACCCGAGACAACAGATGTTAGGTCTAATATAATTTTACTAGCTACAGTGCCCTCATATCGAATCATAAAAGTGCATAGCACTCCTATTTCACGGGGCGCAGCGTCAGACTGCAGTGGCGACGAGTACCTTGACGACTTAGTATTGAGTCTACCATCAACCAACCAAGATGTTTGCTTGGTTGCAGCTTTATACCTAAATAATACAAAGCGTCGGTGGCTCAATGGTGTGGACTGTCGCCTTCCTACCGGGAGGGCTGAGGTTCAAATCCCGACACGTACCAATGTGTTTTCGAATTTTCGAAAATAAATGTATGTTATCCGACGCTCTTACGGTGAAGGACAACATCGTGAGGAAACCTTCATGCACGCCTACGAAGAGATTCGAAGGTTGTGTGTGAAGTCGTCCAACCCGCACTGGGCCTGCTTGGACGACTAAGGCCTAATCACCCTATATGGGTAGGCTCGTGCCCCTCGGTGCGGACGTTTGATGAGCTGATGATAATATCTATAATACAAAGGATGGAACAAGGCACGAGAAGTAGAGAGGCTGAGGTTGGTCAAAGCAAAACGAACCTAAGGAAGAGCAGGCGGTGAAGACATGCGTTGACGCCTGTCGGTTTAACAATGCCTTCTTTACTTTGTTTTGTTTTCAATATTATTATTATTTGATGGGTAAACAAAAGAGCAGACGAACCTCCTGATGAAAGGTAATAAACTTACCTATAGAAAATCGTGTCGTACATATAATTTTAAAAATTCGAAAATATGTACATTGGTAACGTGACGCGATTTAAACCTGCGCCCTCCAGATCGGTAACAGTCCACACCAATGAGCCATCGATACCGTACATAGGTATACCTACCAGAATTCCTAGCTAGCCAACTTTTGATTCAACCTCCGTGGTTCGGTTGGGATCCAAATTCCAAATCATAGACTCTGTAAGGTTGGGAACTCGTTTGTGGGTATAATAATATAAAAATATTTAGGGTTATAAAGAATATTTATTTTGGGATGGGAAACTGTTCAGTTTATATAAAAAATATATATTGGAAAATTCAATTTAATTTTATAATGATAAGTATAATGTGGGTCAAAATTAAACACCGATAAGTTGAAAAAAATATTATTGCTTATAACTAAATAAATATTTTAATTAACACCATTGCCGTTCAATACCTTAACAATTCCTATAACTTTTAAATGTTATCATTTTGCCAATTATCAATTCATTTTTTTTCAATGAATAATTTGTTTGATTTTTCCACTGACATTCATTCATGTTTTAAATACATTAAAACTCAAAATGATAAACATATAAAACTAATGAATTTTAAATTGCTCTACATATATGTAAAAAAATGTTATTTTTCCTATAACCTTAATAGTGGTGCGCTTTGCTCAATTTCCATAGATAATGCACCATGTAAATACTTGTTTGATTTCTTATAAACACTACTTGTAGATTGGTATTGTACCAATTAAGTGATCAATCAGGAAGATATTTCCGAGTATAGATATATATATGCAATTTTTATGTACATATACATATATATGTATTGAAGTCAAGAAGTGGTGGTTTCAGAATGTTATTTTCACTCTTGAGTATCCAATGTGAAATTTTAAGGTGTGGTGCATTTTGTTGACGCTTCTTTCTACTCATAGTTATGTTCGACTGATTCCTATATTCGCGATACCGTGAAGTCAATAATATACCTGCTAGGTTACCTAGCTATCCTAGGCTAAGGTCCTAGTCGCATATTTAGGCACCCTGCATTAAGTTTTTAAAGCTGAGGGCCATCTGCGTTCTCGCAAAAGTCGTTTAAAAAGCATTCATCAAAAAAGTATCTGTTTACGTGAAACTAAATTCTTTTTTTACGTTTTATTAACCTATAATATTACCTCTGTAAATTTTCTTTCTCAGAGTTATCTTCTTGCAGGCTTAAAGTCTTGAAATAAGTATACACACATACATAGGTAAGTAGATAATAATATGGCTTCACATCTTTAAAATATGCCAATCGGATTTAAAAACAAACTTATATTTATGACTTTTTTACCTAACGAACATTAAGCCTTGAGAATAGTTCTTTAAGTCACTTCAAGCTTAAGCCGTCTTATCTCTGCTACAACCCCTAACTCTTATATACTCTTTAAATAAACTACAATATCTATTTATTGGACACCGCGCTGTGTTAGTCTTGTCTGCTTCTCTCTAGGTTTGATGGAAACATTGTATCCTAGCGTAGAGCGAACTGATATAGCGACCTCTAGTGGTAGTTCACTGAATTCACCCTTAGCCGAAAGTCGCATTGCCCGCACCACGTATACTACTATATAGTTTTGATCATGGCTGTAGCAACACTCGACCTTGAAAAAATATAATTACTATTTGAAGTAAAGGATATTTTTAATGCTGCCTTTATTTCACGCTTAGTGTGCACGAATTGGACCTACCAATTTACTTTTTACTGTGTACGTCATGCTCCTCCTAAAATTAAACTTTCAAATAAACAAGTACAAAGCCGTATGTTATGAAAGAAATATAAATTACAATGTACTTATATGCTGGTAATTTATAAAAATAAGAAGGCAGAACATTGAGATTTTTATTTATAAATATTGTCATTTTATGAAAAAATCTCAATGTCTTTTAACATTTAGCAAGTTTTAAAGAAATACACGTATACCTAATTGAAAATTACGTAAGTACATGCTGTAGATTATAATTTCTGTGTTACATTTTAATATTAACACAATTGGAAAATATATTACTTTTACATGACAGTTACTTGGTTATACTTAAAGTGATGGTGGCCTTAATTTGTTACATAGCCCACTGAAAGTTGACGCTACGTGGTAGCGTTTGTCAAAGCCAAGTTTAATAATAGAAACAGCGAACAGCGCAAATTGAATTTGGCTCTCAATTCACGTTGTGTTTTGATAGGATATGAGTGATGACTACAAAATAATGCAAGGCTATGCAATGCACCATAAATTTACCTGCCCATCTGTTAAATAATAAATATTGTTAGACACTCTCATAGCGCCACCTAACCCCATACTAATACAAGTATTGAGCCTCTGATATGGCTACCAAACAACTGATTAATATGGTTTTTTTTTCATGTAAATACATACATATTATACATAGAAACACCCAGTACACTACAAACAGACATGTTCATGCACACAAATGTTTGTACTGCCCAGGAATCGACTCCGAAACTCTTGGAACAATAGTCGACGGTGTTTACCATTACACCAAATGGATCGTTCGAAAAGTTACCTAGACAGTCCATGGGTCCCAAGCTGAATGGTATGAAAGCTTGGGGGTCTCGAGCCTTTCACGTTCTCTGGCAGGACTCTCGGGCTTCGGCTGGAAAGGATCGTCCCAGTATTTGGGTCACGGTGTAACACGTGGATAGGGATGATCAGCGATGTCCCTACTGGAAGGGTGATTTTGCCTGTAAAGTAATAATAATACAATTCATTATAAAAGTATTTTGTTATTATAATTGTTTAAACTCTGAATTTATGACTCTGGATTTGTATTAAATTTTCCTAATTAATACTTGTTATTAATGTGTTTTTTAAAGCCGTCAAGGCTCTTTGGTGTGGACTGTTGCCTTCCGTTTTAAAAGAGCGAAGGTTCAAATCCCGCCACGTACCAACTACAATCAGCATCAGCTTACTCCTGTCCACTGCTGAAAATACGCTCTCCAATAGACGTACCAATGCTTTTTCGAAATTATATGTACGAGTTATCTAACGCTCTTACAGCGAAGAACAATCGTGAGAAAACCAGC
>PQWD01002169.1:0-39827 GCA_019425675.1 Leucinodes orbonalis | reverse complement strand
TTCTTCCGTGGAAACTTTACTCTTTGGATTAAGATTTCCTCGTTATTCAGTTATTTCAAGACCTAAAAACACGTATGCTAGAACTTTTACTGTTAAAACGGGAGAAAAGATTCCATTGATATGTTTTTTAACCCCTTGAACGCCGAGAATCCAGACACAATAGAAAATCTATTGTGTCTGGCGCTTTAAAGCGTCATTGGCGGTAAACGGGTTAACAAAAATACAACTAACATACATTTACAAGAATGTAATAATTTGAATTGTATGTATGATAATCACATACCTGCCATTCTGGTAAATGTGCCAGCATCATCAGCACCCCAGAAGCAATTTTGGCCGCTGCCTCTTGACTCTGTTGGCAAATAAATGTTTTACATAATCAGCTTAGCCTTAAAAGTCCAATGCAGTGTTCTATGGCCTCACTTCTAGCATGGGTCTGGGTCATGGGTCTGTCGTAGAAAAACTACTGTTTATATGAGTCAAAAATTATGTATCATATCATCATTATCTCATATCATCAGCTCATTAAACGTCCCCAACCAATATTACCCGTATAGGGTGATTAGGCCTTAGTTGTCCACGTGGCCCAGTGCGATTGGACGACTCAAGCACAACCTTCGAATCTTTCGCAGGCTGTGCGCAGGTTTCCTCATAGTTTTTCCTTCACTGTAAGAGGTCGGATAACGTACATATAATTCGAAAATTCGAAAACACATTGTACGTGGCAGATTTTTAACCTCACCCTTATCATACACGGGCTTGGGGTTAATATCAACAGTCCACACCATTGAGCCACCGACGCTCTATCAATACCTAATCAAAATTTTATTGGGCAAAAAGAATACCCATAGAAATCATCAGTTAATAACGAATTAATTATGTTGGTACATACTGTTACAAGTCAATGGACAACTTTGCTTTTTAACATATTGATCACTTTAAACCGGTAATGGCTAGTGGTGAATTACTTTTTAAACCAAATGTCGTTTTTATTTTACAACTTCTTGGTTAAGTCATAATGATAAAGGTTTATTCCGGATTTTTCTATATTTGTAAGATACATTTAACTCGTATAATTTACATAATATAACTCATTAATATATTTTATCGTCTCTACTTTGAACTTGCCCCCTTCTGTAATCAATTGACCGTTAGGAATCCACACACTGAAAAAGCTATTTTTTGTGACGCTTTGCGGCGTCTATGGCGATCAAAGGGTTAATGGGCCTATATCAAATACTCTGTCAACCACATGAAATCTAATACGAATAACAAATCAAATCATCAAATCTAATAATAATATAAGTAATTAATAATGATACATTCACAGAGCGCCATTTTGCCCCACACTAAGCATTAGCCTGTAATATGGATACTGAACAACGGATACACATATTTATATACGTTTTTTTGGAAAAACATACATTTGATACATAAAAAACACAAACCAGCGCAAACAGACATGTACCAAATGTTTGTACTGCTTGGGGATCGAACCCGGAACCCTTAGTGTAATTGTGTAATGTAATTAATATCCGACGTCTAGTCGCGTCTTAACCATTACACCAGTGGTCGTCTAAACATTATTAGTAAAGAACTCAATATTATGTGTTATATTGATCTCAACGATGTTCCGGAAATAAATGAACGGTGAACTATGAATTTTATTCGTTTGTGTTTGAAACAATTCCTGTTTACAAAATCTTTGGGTCAATGGTTGGTGTTTAACCTTGTTTTGAAAAAGATAGCCATGGTGACACAATGAGGAATTTTGCCCGTAAGGCAGAATGTATATGTTTTTTTTAAGTTCAATTTTCACGAAATTGATCTTCCATATTTTTATACTTTTATTTAAGTTTTTCTTAACATGTTTACCATTTCTTCATGAACAATTCAGGAGTATATAGGCCTTTCCACCCACATCTTTCACGGAGGGACCACAGACATTTTGTTTTCGGGTACCCATCTTTTCCCCGACATTGCTAAATACTTGATTTATGCAATCATCTATTGAAACGCGGTATTCTCTACGCCATTTAGCCCACACCAGCAAAGAAACAAGGTTTTTGTGTGTAGACTGCGTAATAGTTCTGCCATATAGGGCTCGTAAATCCATTTTATTATTCACGTATGGAGTGGTAACACGTACTAGGCCTCACGAATGACATGTAGGTTCAAAGACAAGCTATTCAGAAGATTCATACATTAAGGTCATGGACACACCGAGGACTTATTTGGTAAGTTATGGATAAAGGTCAGCCTAAATAAAAATCTAATTTTAAATAAAAATAGTATTTGTAAATAAAGTACATTTAAATTTTTTAAAAAACTTTTAACAAGTCTTTAGCCGTTTATACATCAAGAAATGCTTTCCCATATTTTCCATTTTTCTGAGCCATGTAATTGTATTGAACTAATGTTTGTCAATGTGGATGAATTCACCCATCGATTTATTGTATGTTACAACTCATCCAACAGCTACACAACTTGCGGATGAATCGACACCTAACCATTTGAAGAGGATGGCAACTCATCCGCGTATGACATTCTGCGGATGAGTTGTCACCTAAGCCGAAGTAAGAACATCAAAAACATTCGCCTTTATAATCATCATCAGCTCATTAAACGTCCCCACCGAGGAGCAAGAACCTACCCGTATAGGGTGTTTAGGCCTTAGCCTTCCACGCGGGCCCTGTGCGAGTTGGACGGACTACACGCACAACCTTTGAATCTCTTCGCAGGCGTGAACAGGTTTCCTCACGATGTTTTTCCTTAATCATAATAGCGTCGGATACCTACATATTATTTCGAATTCGAAAACATTGGCGGCGGGATTTGAACCTCACCCCTCCGGTAGGAGGGCAACAGTCCACACCATTGAGCCACCGACGCTCTCAATAATCGCCTTTATAATATCGTTATGTAATTTTACAAAGAGCAGAAGTATTACTGGTACAACTACAGTCCGAGCCAGTGGTATCTTCATTTGACATTCATAAGTGTTCTTTATGGACCTAAATTCCATAAATACATCTTTTATTCTATTTTATTTTTATTTACTTACAGTTGTAAATAGTGTGAACATCTCATGTTTGACCTCTTGCTCGGTCAGCTCTCCCGACAGTATCAATCGATCGACGATACTCTTTGCGTCCTCGTCCACATCTTCATTATTATTTAGAGCAGCTTTTCTCTTGTTCAAGACATGAGTGGTGAACGCGTTTATCATTTCGACGTAGTAGTCGTTCTCTTTCTTATGTCCTGTTAACCAGTATATGAAAGGAATCTGCAGCCACCATTGAGTCATCTTCTTGAAAACTAGGTTGTACATTCTGTAAAAAACACTCTCTTACTGTAATATAAAAGTCTAAGTATACAATGATTACAGCTTCAACATACATTGCACGAGTTCATACAATGGTTATTAACTTTAAAAACACCAATGTAACCACCATGTAATTGTATTGAACTAATGTTTGTCAATGTGGATGAATTCACCACATCGATTTATTGTATGTTACAACTCATCCGACAGCTACACAACTTGCGGATGAATCGACACCTAACCATTTGAAGAGGATGGCAACTCATCCGCGTATGACATATTCTGCGGATGAGTTGTCACCTAAGCCGAAGTAAGAACATCAAAAACATTCGCCTTTATAATCATCATCAGCTCATTAAACGTCCCCACCGAGGAGCAAGAACCTACCCGTATAGGGTGTTTAGGCCTTAGCCTTCCACGCGGGCCCTGTGCGAGTTGGACGGACTAAATTGTTGAAATCCATTGCTGATCATCTTTTAATCTTTATTTAATTAAATACGTCACAAATCAGAAGTCGGGGTTGTTCTAAGTGGTGTTATATTCGGTCTAGACTTAATAAACGCTAACCACATCTTAAATATGTTAATATATTTACTTACTTTTGGGTTTTTATTTCTACTTCTTGCAATCTAGGAATGTTTACCGATTCCTCTTTAGAAAGTCCCATAAGAGTCTCTGAAACGATTAAACTAGCGTTTGTAAGATACATATTAAAAATGAAATGGGGAAATAATGTTATAACATTATTATTACGCCAAATTTAAAAACATGCTTTCGTTTGTCAATACTTTTTGGCCTGAGTAATACAAATTAGGTATTTGTATAAAGATATGCAATAAAATTATAACTTTCTTAAGATAACTCCTCATCGTTAGAAGAAAAATAATATTTGTATGTAGTTGTCATATTATCATTTATTATATTTAACATAATATATATAATGAAAACTATTTAACGAATTAAAAAATTTATGAAATTCCGAAGAAAACATGCTTTTGGATATTTGCTAATTTTTTTTGCAATTATACATAACAAAAATTCATACGCAAAATCAGCTACTTACGGCACACACATTGCGTAGTACACCTCAGGATGTCGTAAAAGATGTTGAAAGTCTCCGGTCCCTTCTTCCGAAGGACCTTCACAATGTTTTCGGCCTCCACGTTGAAGATATTAGAGAAATGCTGTACTGACTTCTTGTTGTAGGAGGGAGTCACAATCTTTCTATGACTGCGCCATACTTTACCTAAAAATCAATATTTTTTCTTCTGAGATCGCTACTTACTATTTAAGTATTATTATTATTAACCGAACCGGTGGTAGAGTCATTAGATTTAATAAAAATATATATACTGTTTTGACGATTCAAAAGTATCTGTAAAGATTTATTTGAATAAAGCATTTTACAATTTCAATTAGGTATTTACCTCCGGATAATATCCCAGCGCCAATAAATGGGAGCAGGTTGTCATACAGTGGTCCTTTTTGATTGACCTTATTACTTCCAAGGAGCAACTGAAACGTAAAACTCTTTCATAAGTTATTGCTGACTCAACCAATATACGTCCAATACGTGTAAGAAAATATGCGTTATATTAGCACTATGACAAAAATCTAATCTACTTTGGAGGGAGGTGGGCTGGCTGAAGTGACCAAGAAGGCCGCCATGGCTCACGCACAATGGTCCACTGCACGGACTAAGTGCGGAAACCATCCCTACTAACATAGAACTATGACAAAAATAATTAAGAAGTGAAATCTTTATATTTAAATACTAAGAATGATAGGGTACCGTTTTCAAATTCAAATTCAAAATTCTTTATTCAAATTAGGCTTACAAAAAGCACTTATGAACGTCAAAGAATATACAAAAATATAATAAAAAACAATTAAAAATACTAAAAAAAATGAATTTTGATGCTTTGAAAAAAAGCGCTTTAGTGGATTGGCCTGTTGAGAAAGAAGCACCCAAGAAAACTCAACAGTGTAGCCTTTTTAAAAACAACTTAATGTACAATATATCATAAACACTGAAATAGCTGAGCAATTTAAGACCAAGGATTTTTATCACATAAATATTCGTCAATAGTGTAGTACCCTTTTTTAGAAAGGTGGTTTTTTATTCTAGCTTTAAACATGTGTAAAGGTAACTCGGCAATATTCTGCGGTACCTTATTGAAAAACTTTATACATCTTCCTATAAAAGATTTACCTACTTTATGTAGTCTCAAGTCCGGAACAGCAAGTTTGTTTCTATTCCTAGTATTAAAATTGTGTGAGTCACATTTTTTTTAAAGGTATGATAGTATTTACGGACGTAAATTAAATTTTCATAAATATATTGTGATGCTACAGTCATTATATTTATTTCTTTTAAAAGTTCCTTAAGAAAGTCATTGGAGATCATTTTTGAGTATTTATGCATAAAATAACCCACTTACCCGTATGTCTGTTGGATTTTTGACCCCAATCGTCAGTTCGGGGCCCAGCCACACTTTTATGTAATCGCCATAGTCGTCAAATATTTTATTGATCTTATTGAGGATTTCTGCAATATAATTATTTTGTTAATTTTGATATACGCTGACGATTCGTATTTAAAAACCTCCTTGACTTTAATGAAACATTTTGACCTCGGACGTAAAAAGGAATTCGGGCGTAATTACAGGCAACATTATTTACTTAAGTATGCTAAATACCAGATGGGGTACTAAGTTTTAGTTTTTTATTGGTTACTGAATCTGTCGATTTAGTAATCAATTTCTAACATAAAGCTATTATCATTAACCTATACCGGCTTACGACAGAGCACAGGCGTTCCCGCTCGGCATAGCTATGAGGAGCAGCAGTAGGCTATTGGAACTCGTAATCTGTAGTACCTAGTTTTAAGAGAGTAAGGAAGTTATTCGGAATGCCCTTGATACAAGCAAATTGATAGCTTCTATGTTCGCTTGCTATGATATGATAGTATGATGATGATGATAGTTTCTATGATAAGCTTGAAGGGTAAACTGGATGTATTTTCATGCCAATGCACATTATTAAATAGCATACTCAAATAAATAAAATTATCCGCTGACATTCACACAGCGCCATCTAGCCCCAAGTTAAGCGTGAAGACTGTAGTATGGGTACTAAACAACGGATAAACATACTTATATATATATATTTGCAAATAGATAAATATTATACATATAAAACACCCAGACCAATACAAACAGACATGTTCATGCACACAAATGTTTGTACTGCCCGGGGATCGAACCCGGAACCCTCGGTGTAATAGCCGACGTCTCAACCACCAGATGAGTCGTTATCAGTTAAGATGATTTTTGTATAACTAACCTGTTCACTAGGTACTTACGCTTATGGAGAATAAGTTGCGATAAGTACCGGCCCTTGATTTGAACGCCAAGACCACTTTACCACGGAAGTAATAATAAAAAATATTTTTGAACATACATAACTATTTATTTATAAATAACTTGTGACAAAATATATACTGAACAGAGATTTCAATGAATTGAGCAATGTTCTCAACTTTGCTTAATATCGTAAACTGTATATAATTTATCGATAGTTTACGAGTATAATGAGACTAGGTATCAGGTGGGTATAATGCATATGTAAATACAAGTATATAATTTATTTCTTGACAAATATACATCAACATAATATACGCATAGCATCGCATACAGGATATATGCGTGTTGTCATTGCTATATTTTCACCGACATAACTTTAAGAGGCAAGTATTAAGGGATTGCTTAACTTTGTTAATCACAAATATAGTATGAATAATTAATTTTAACATGTTTGTGACATGCCCAATATGAAAGTAAACTTCAAGGCTTAAGTATATCAAAGAGTACACCTAATACACAATGTTTTAAATACTTAAAACATTGTGTATTAGGTGTATTAGAACGATACAAAAAATTATCCGAAATTATGTATTTATTTATAATGCTTTTAATGCATAATATAATCGTTATCCTAATACGTATTCAAATATGAAGGAATAATACCCCGTTTTATGTTTTTTCCTTTTATCTACGTCGATCACAATTAAATTGATGCGATTAGAATCGTTCTTAGAAATATTAAATACTATTAATTATCTTTACCTCCATTTATTATGTACACTTTAATATTTACGACAATACGGTTCCGTAGGGTCGCTCTGCTGGAGATCTTCTGACGTATTTGACGCATAGATGGCCATGGCTTTGGAGAGCAGGGGGGAAGCGCTTGCTGCAAGTTTGGACGTGGCGAAAGCCTTTGATAGGGTATGGCATAAAGCACTCGTCTCTAAGCTGTCTTCCTATGGACTTCCTGAGACTTTATGCAAATGGGTTACCAGCTTCCTATCAGATCGATGCATCAGAGTCGTTGTCGACGGTGCATGCTCGTCTCTAAATCTGTGACGCTGGTGTCCCGCAAGACTGTGTGCTATCGCCTACGCTATTTCTCTTGCATATTAATGATATGCTACTGATAAGTGGCATTCATTGCTATGCAGATGATAGTACGGGTGATGCCTTATATACCGGTCGTGTTAATCTTTCTCAGGAAGACGTCGTTGATTGCCGAAATCAACTTGTGTCTAAGGTCGAGAGTTCTCTTAACCGGGTCTCCGATTGGGGTCGTCAGAACTTGGTTCAGTTTAACCCCCTTAAGACACAAGTTTGCGCGTTTACCGCAAAAAAAAACGCCATTTGTCGTGTCGCCTAAATTCCAAGATACTCCCTATCACCTGCAGCAGTATTGGAATTCTCGGTGTTGACATTTCGAGCAGTGTCCAGTTCCGCGGTCATTTGGATGATAAAGCCAAACTGGCCTCTAAGAAGCTTGGTATAATCAACAGGTCAAAACGATATTTCATGTCGGGCCATCGTTTGCAACTTTATAAGGCGCAGATACGTCCCCACATGGAATATTGCTCCCACCTTTGGGAGGTGCGCCTCAATGCCAGCTTCTTCCATTTGACCGCATTCAAAGACGCGTTGCTCGGATCGTCAACGATCCGGTTATTTCCGATCGGCTTGATGCTTTGGTTTGCGAAGAGATGTGGCCTCGCTCTGCATCCTCTACCGCGTATATCATGGGGAGTGTTCTGAGGAGTTATTCGAACTCGTTCCGGCTGCTACATTTCACCACCGCACTTCGAGGCAAAACTCAAAATTTCATCCTCACCACCTAGATGAATGGAAGTCCTCGACAGTGCGTTTTTGTCGTAATTTCTTGCTACGAACGACAAAATTGTGGAATCAGTTGCTGCCGAGATATTTCCTGAGCGATACGACCTGGGTCCTTCAAAAAAAGAGCGTATTCCCTGCTGAAAGGCCGGCAACGCCTTTCAGTGCCTCTGGTATTGCAAATGTACATGGGCGACGGTGACATTTACCATCAGATGAGCCGTTTGCCTGCTTTAGCATAAAAAAAAATAAAATAAAATATGTAAGTACATGTCTCTAATTACACTCCAAAGTAAAAATGTATAGTTTAAATGCGTATATATAGATTAATGCTATTAACGGAGATAAGACTAGTAAGATTTATTTGTGTTTAACGCTATAAAGGTAAAAAATGCACAAGATAAAACTCTAGACCTATACTAGCAGACATGTTAATGTACACAATTTTTTTAACTGAACGAGCTTCGGACCGGGTACTTTTGCCCTCGCTCCATTTACACCTATGGGGTCATATATCAAAGTACCATCTATAGACATACCAGCGCTTTCAAGGAACATGAGCGCATTCCCAAGAATCGGCAGAGCTGGAGGGCCAGGTATGATCTGCGCCAGCTGCAGGGTCCGCCTGTTCGCCCACCGCCAGTACATCCAGTAGACCAGACCCAGCAGAACAGCTGTCAACACCACTGTGAGGAGCAGCGACATGGTTGAAGGTTTGGCTGTGACAAGAAACTTGAAATCAGTTTGGATAAGGTAGAAGTTGGCTATGTTAAGAAACTTTGCATTATTTAAGCTTGGAGAACATATTAGGAAAAAGACGAAGGCCTCCATTATATACAGCCCATATTATTATAAGGCTGCAATCGTAAAAAATACGGACAGGCTGACATTAATAAGTAAAATGTAGCCCAAAATGCTACCTATAATTTAATTTAGACTTTTTTTGTATACAGATTTTAGTGTTATTTTACCTATGTAATCGAATTGTTCATTTACCTTTGATACGTAATTTCCGGATTGTTTTCATTTTGTTAACTACGATTTTTGCATAATTTCACAACACAAGCTATGCTCTTTATTAATTTTTTCTCCTAACTTACTCTATGGCTCCGACAGAGGCGCGCCAAATGTTTTAATAATTTGTGGTTTGCCATACAAAAACTGGCCGAATTTTGACACACTTTTGATGTCAGTGAGACTCCGTACATAGCTGCAATGATGATATTGATTTGGTGGAATCTTACTATGCCGTACCTTCTTACCTCAGCCTTACAGGAAAACGCGAGCTTTGTGTTCCTACTAGTGAGTAACGTATAGAATAATTCGTGAAAAATAGGTAAGACTAAGGGTATACACAGATTTCGTATCTAACGATATACACCGCAGCTTTTACAACTAACACCCATTCTATTTGTCACCATATGCAGGTATTGTGGTTTCATTAAATAACATTATAATGATCCATTTATAGCGCTTGGTCAGCCATTCGGAAATGCAAGTCAAGGCGTCATAATAACTCCAGTGTAAGGTTACATGTCTCGAGCCATTTGCTCTAAATATCTACGGATTTTCCTTTAAAAAGATAACGCACTCGTTATGTATGCTGCAAATGCTACTTATGACGTAATTTTTTGCGAAATAACATCGTGTTGCGTGTAAGGAATTGTGAGCAGGCCAGAATGTGGCACGTTTGCTTATTTAGTATTTTAATACCTTTGTAAAGTACCTTAATACTTTCAACTGAATAGACTACTCTGGCACCATAATCATAATGATAGAGTTCGATTTTTAAATGTAGTTTTTTAAAATTTTATAGTTTATGCCATGAAATATTTATCAAACTAAATAAAGTTTTCGAAATCTCTAAACGATGATTATTAATTAAATACATATATATGGAGATCGTCGGTGGCTCAATGGCGTGAACTGTCGCCCTACCGGGAGGACTGAGGTTCAAATACCGCCACGCACCAATGTATTTTCGAATTATGGAAAAATATATGTACGTTATCCAACGCTGTTACGGTGAAGGATAACATCGCAAGGAAACCTGCCCACGCCTGCGAAGGTTGTGCGTGAAGTTGCCTAACCCGCACTAGGCCTGCTTGGACGACTAAAGCCTAATCACCCTATACGGGTAGGCTCGTGCCCCTCGGTGGGGACGTTTAATGAGCTGATGATGATGATGACATATATATGATTACTTCAAATGGTGGAAATCACTATCGTAAAAAATGTGAGAATTAGCTGAAAAATTGAACTTTTAGCTTTAGGGAGCTTTAGTTCAAGCGTTTGAGCTTAATTTAGTTTTCTGTCACAATTGAGTAACAAATACCTATTTTCAATACAAATAAAAAAAATATTCAAGTACTTGATCCCCTGAACAGTTAAATTAATCTTAATTAAGGTCCTATCGTATCATAAAACTCCTGTTAATCTTAAATCTAATAATAACTTATGAATGAAGTATCTATAACATTTTCTATTTATTTCGACTTACCTTATTTTCTTATTTCACCAGTCTTCATAAGTTTCTTTTCAGTAAGAGAAACCTTAATAACACTAATCAGAACAAGCTGAGAATACGTCAATATGCTACCACACTTGTAATTGTTTATTATTATCATATGATTGGATCAATTAAAATGTCCAAGGTATAATGAATGTGAACTGACCGACGACTTAGCTCCTTGCGTCCACACAACTAATGTGGGGCCAGAGCGTGTGTTTAGTTGCTTTTAAGACAATGCAAGTTAATTCCTCAGTTTACGTCTGACGGTTTAAACATTCAAGTTAAATGTGACAAATAACGTTCTATACAACTGGTTCAAGAACTGGCGGGCGAGTATGACCCTAACAGGGCTGCCATCTTGAATCAATTTATTGTAAGAAGGACACCCATCTGAATGATTTACTGAGATGTGGCAAATTTCCTATATAATTGGCCGTGAATTCAGTTCTCTTTAGAAATCAAAGTTTATGATTAAATTATATATCAAATGTAACACGGAGTGTAGTCAATCGGATAATCGTTTGTTTACACCCTTCTATTTCACGCGTTCTGAAAGGTTTGTTGATTGTAGGTTTCTAACCGTGGAGCAGACGAGTTCTGGAGTGGAGACCGCGTCTTGGCAACGCGGCTAAGTTTTCTATTGTCTTTTCCCAATGTCTTGGACATTGGGAAAATACAATAGAAAACCTTTGTGAGACAATTATCCTCGTGAATCTTTTACCGGAGGTACCTATAGAAACATATTTCAATCATTAGAGTTTATAAAATTGAATAAAGGCGTTTTAATAGTTGTTGAGAAATAAGCTCCATCTTCCATCACAACGCGGAATTACTAAAAAAAGAAACTTCCATTTGTTAAACCACACGCCAACATAGAAGGCTGTTATGAATACGTTATAAATGTCGCAGCCATCTGGTTAAATTAGCCATATTGCTGGACCCCTGGGCCGTTCGTTACAAATAGCTGAAGAACAACTAGCCACGCTGGCTGAACGTTGAAAATGAAAAAAGTGTTTATTCAGTTTAGGTCCTTACAAACATTTCTCTCTCTTCAACCTATCGCAGTCCACTGCTGGACATAGGTCTCCCCCATTTTGCGCCAGACATCCCGGTCCTCCGCTTTTCTCATCCAGCTTCCACCAGAGATTTTTCGCAAGTCGTCGGTCCATCGGGCCGGAGGGCGTCCTACGCTACGCTTGCCAAGACGCGGTCTCCACTCCAGAACTCTTCTGCTCCAACGGCCATCGGTTCTGCGACATACGTGATCAGCCCACTGCTACTTTTGAATGTCAAATGAAGCTACCACTGGTTCGGACGGTAGTTTTCCACTGAGAAGAGTCCAGCAAGAAAATCAGTAGTTCCTTTTTTTAAAAAAAATGTGTTTAGTCAATAAGTCACTTTTATTTGGCACTTTCATGTTTAATAATAATTTGGATAATTTAATTTCATCACTTGGCTGAGCCTGGATCAGTCATTTCGGAAGGGCTATTTTTCAATACGCCAAGTTTTTAAACGTTGAGTAATTTTAGTTCTAATAACTATCAGCCTAGGCATGCAGTTGAATGGCTAATTTAACCAGATGGCTGCGACATAAACGTCATAAAACCTACTTTTTGTCGTTTAACCGTGTTTCAGCGCATAGTCACCTAAATAAGTAATGGTTAAGACGTCGCGTCTACTATTACAAGGCCAATGGTTCTGGGTTTGATCTCCGGGCAGTACAAACATTTGTGTGCATGAACTGTTTGTATTAGTGTTCTATGTTTAATATTCAAAAGATATAAGTGTAATTATGTGTGTAGTAGATCTCCGCGAGACGAGTCAAGCGAAGCGCAAGGGCGCAACCACTACTACCTTTTACCGAAGAGTTTCGTTGTTATTTTTAACTCTCATAGAGTGGTTTCCGATGTACCGGGTAGTTTTATTCTCAGAATTGTATGTCAGTAATGGACATTATTAAACATACAAAGTCTCAATCGAATAGCTCTAATACATTGATTAAAAAAAGAAACTAATATACGCTAATAAAAATAAGTTGTTGACCAGTATTTTAAAAATATTTTCTTTCTTAGTTAATTTGTTTTAATAGGTATATTTATAGAAACATACTCCAAGATGTAATTGATCGCATTAACTGCGGAAAAATAATATATATAAAATATCTCCTTTAGAAATCTTAAATAAGGTATATACACAATCAGTTATTGAAACGTGTGAAACCGGATTAATTAGGAAAAATTTTCAAAATCACAACTTGAAATAGGAAACTGATTACAAGCAAATATTTGAAACATAAATAGCAAAGGACGCTAGTATAGCCACGTGTAGGTACTCTATGAGTAAAAATTTAGAGGTCGATGACATAAGGGGTATAAGTAGGTAACTGCTTCGAGATCAACACAAAATATGAGTGATTTCCTCTATGTATATAATATGGTTTACCTGTCGCAACTAAAATTATTCGTAGATACCTTTTTATATTATGATCTGAGCAACTAGACACAATGGCAACGTTTTTCCATGCAAATGAGTTTCAGTGATTAAAAAAAATGCAGCAGGACGCCGTCACAGCCTCGTCGATGTAGCTAATCTATACTAATATATAAAGCTGAAGAGTTTGTTTGTTTGTTTGAACGCGCTAATCTCAGGAACTTCTGGTTCGATTTGAAAAATCTTTCAGTGTTAGTTAGCTTATATATCGGGAAGCTATACCATATATTTTGCATTTTTTTTTCTAAAATAATGCATCATTTGCAAAGGTGTTTTCATAAATATGATAATAATCCTTATCCAAATAATACTTTTAAACAAAATTGCTATTCACATCATTCAACTTAAATGAATATCTTATGAGATATAGTTTTAACTCACTTATATATATGAAGTAGCAGGATAAAGAGAGCGTTAGGCCAACGTAACTATTCCATGCGGACGAAGTCGCACGCAAAAGCTAGTATATTATATAACTCTTTGGATTTAGCTCAATCATGTCCGCAAAATGGGTCCGCAGTTTTCTAGTAAATGTCCATCTTAAGACAAACTGTAAAGTTAAGGAATAGAAAAATCTTAAGGCGCACTGACTATTATTTTTATTTACTATAAGCCTACTCAGGTTGCCACCTTTATGGGGGAAAATCGGACGATCGTACATCCATCAGTGACGATCGAAGTTTTGTCCAGTCATATATGACGCATGTGCGCCAGCCTAAGGAAATGAAACTGTATTTTGTATTGAATTAGATGATTAATTTAGATGATTAATTTTCGTTTTTGTTACGAGACGATTTATAATTCTACATCATGTTGTTATATATGATGTTATTTGATTGATCCTGCATATTTACAAAAATCAGAACAAAATTGAAAGGCTGAGGTTAAAATCCCGCCACGTACCATTGTGATTTCGATTTTTCGAATATACGTACGTGATCCGACGCTCTTACGGTGATGGAAAACATCGTGAGGAAACCTGCGTACGCTTGCAATAGTTGCAAAAGGTTGTACGTGAAGTCGTCAACCCGCACTGGGCCGCGTGGACGACTAAGGCCTAATCACCCCATACGGGTAGGCGCGTGCCCCTCGTGGGGACGTCGAATGAACTGAATATGAATGGCGGATAATGCCTTAGGAATCGAGACTGTCCCGGCAAAATCGGGACGGGTGGCAACTCTGATGGCATTTTAGCTTAATTTTATGTGTATATAAATAAATTACTGAAATAGAGGATGACTGTATCGCGAGCTGCATAGTTGTGAATATTAAGTGTTGAATGTGTATAACAAAATAAGCAAGTTCAAAAAATCTCTGCCCTTATTTCCATTGAAATCGTATAAAAAACATTTACTATAAAACATTTCATATTGAACTGCCTCCGTACTCTAGTGGTTCGAGCGATGAGTTTAGATCGCTGCCTAATCCGGTTGATTTAAGTTAAATAATTAATTAAATTTTATCATCATCATCAGCTCATCAAACGTCTCCATCGAGGGGCACGAGCCTACCCGTATAGGGTGTTTAGGCCTTAGTCGTCCGAGCGAGCGTATTGGACGACTTCACGCACAACCTATGAATTTCTTCGTAGGCATGCGCAGGTTTACTCACGATGTTTTCCTTTACCGTAAGAGCGTCGGATTCAAAAATTTTAGAACACATTGTGATTCAAATCCCGCCACATATCAAATTTAACTTTACTTTATTTTAATGTTTGCCAAGTCCTTTAATACTGTTGATACAATTGTTCTATAGTAAAGAATTGCTTGTAAGGATCTTTAAGGAGTTTTGATACTCCTGGAGGGGTTATCCTGGGATAGTGCACGAGTTCGGGCAATTATTCAATAAGGAAAAATAATAAATGAATAAAACCACCAAATTTTGTTATTTCTCTTTTAGTCTTATTAACTGCTCGAAGAACGATTTCCATTATCATAAACAGGTTCTAAGCCGTCAGTGGCTCATTGGTGTGGACTATTGCCTTCCGATCTAGAGGGTGCAGGCTCAAATCCAGCCATAAACTAATGTTTTTTCGAATTTTTGAAATTACAATATAGTACGTTTATCCGACGCTCTTACGGTGAAGGAAAACATCGTGAGGAAACCTGCGCACGCCTGCGAAGAAATTAAAGGTTGTGCGTGAGCTTGGCCAATCACCACTGGGCCCGCGTGGATGACTAAGGCATATGGGTACACCCTTTACGTGTAGGCTCGTGCCCCTCGGTGAGGACGTAATATGAGTTGTTGATGATGAATCAGGTTCTGTATGTACTCTTGCGGGGTACTTTTGCACTTCTGTATAAAAGTCGATTTTGGTTCTTTCACACTAGATTTCACTAGAAGCAGTAGGATTTCTGGAATGAACCCAATTCAGACCTTTCTTACCCCGCACGTGCTTAATGACTTTTAAGTTTGGTCTGAGTTCAGAGGAACTCCGAGGGGCTGAGCGGAGATCAGTCCAATGTGGCTATCTCGACTTCTTCGATGTATTCAGATAGGTATGGGAAGAACGACAACGAGAAGAACAAAGTCAACAGCGACATAGCGTAAGGAACGACATTTTCATCTAATGAAATGTAGCGGTCCAAAGTATGACTACCTCTTTTACCGTCAAAGGATATGCCTAACCACGTCATACAAGAAACGCCTCTTTAACTGTCTTCCTCTTTACTAAGAACTTCATCATGCAAACTTATCGTAATTATTAACTCTTTTTAGGGTTTCGTAGCCAAATGGCAAAAAACGGGAGCTTTATTGATTCGTCAAGTTTGTCTGTCTGTCTGTCCGTCCGTATGTCACACCGTTTTTCTCCGAAACTCTAAGCACTACAGCTTTTCAAACTTTGTAAGTATGCTTCATAGACATATTATGAGGTAGACAGACTGTATATTGAAGCGGTGTCTAATTTTTGTTAGTGTGCAGTTACAGATTTGTATTAGTGTGCGTCACTAGGGATGTGACCTTGGTATCGAACATATTGCTAGAATTAAGCCGGGCGTCGTCGTCGCACCTGCAGAATTAGATGATTATAAATTGTGTTAAAAATAACATGGAGTCAGATACAGCAACGCTGTTAATTTTATCTACAACAAAAATTAAAAATAAAGCGTTACCATAATAAATTTTATACGCAAATATTTTGAAGTTTGGTCTTCCTGGGTTAAAAATTAGATGATGTTGGAACAAATAAAACAAAATATTATTGGTAAGTATTAAATAGACTATATTATATTTTTACGGTAAAATAACAAATTTTAAATAACACTCACAAACTCAAACTTAAAATTATTTTATTTAAAAAATATATACTGAAAGCCTCATTATCATTTTTAAAGACCCATACATACCTACATTGATAACCCACAATAGTGGGTATCATGAAAAAAAAGTTTAAACAAGTCACAACTGTAGCACATGACTATGAATAACACTTTCATCACATTTAAATTAAGGAATTTGTAAAAATTAACTTTAAGTCACTCAGTAGTTTGTTGTAAAGGAACTTTATTTGTATGCCTTTAAACAACATACTTCATTATCGGTACGCTTTTTATTGTCATGCTATTCCAATTTAAACTTTAAAATATATAGTATAGAAACAGATTTATTTCTATCTAAAGAAAACAAAAACTTACTTTCTCTAACCAGTTATACAGAAAAGACTCGCATAAAAGGGTCTAAATAGTAAAAATAACTAACAGGTTGATAATATCCAGGATATCCTTCAAAAATGGTTGGTACTGCATCGGATTTCAGTTTTTTTATTGATAAGCCTACGATGAAACAGGATTGCTCAAAATGTTTTGAGCAAAGCCTGGAGTTCTTCGTAGGCTCCCAGTTTTCACGCCTTACACTTTTAACCCATTCTTCTCTGATTTGTGGACATTTCGGGAACCTAAAAATTCAATAATTGTATAAAAGAAACTGTTAAAGAAATACTATCGATGGAATTAAATTCTATGTTGAGTACATCACTATGTAACATCCTTAAATTTTCATGCATAATATTAATTGTTTTAGACGTAATTTCTACAATTAATACAAGCTAATGTATGTCTAACATTATTTAAAGTCTACTACTAAATTTTTTTATCCATAAGTCTCATTACAACTACGTAATATGAATGAAAATGTCGTCAAATATTTACTTATGAAATGATAATTCCGGGTCTTTTACTCCTCCTTTGGTGGTTCTTGAAGAACAATTTACCGCAGAACACGACATTTTTCTACGTTTACTTATTTCTTTTCAAAATATTTATTAAAATTATGACACTTTGTGAAAAATTTGCACGACAGCTCGTAATGTTTTGGCCTCTTTGGAGGCCACAAAATGACACGACATCAGAGTTGTCAAACGTCTATCAACCGTCTCTTCTACTCGTAACTAGGATTCGTGTGATAGACAAAGATACATGACGTGTATTGCATTACAATGATATAAGAGCGGCAACGTCTTATGACTACAATCTAGTACATGCTTATATCTAAGGTATGCTTAGTCTGTGAACTGCCATAAGGTTTTGACAAGAAACTTGAAATATAAAAATAATTTTCGGGTTCCTCATACATAGAATTGAAAATCAAAATTTCTCTTCATTCGCGTGAGTGTGCAAATTTTTATAAAGTATGGGGTTGCTAAAATCGAAAAATATGTGATGTATACTACTATAAAAACTAACAACGAAGTTTAGTTTGAACGATATCCGGTATGTATGTGTGTGTGTGTTTTTTTATAAACGTCATAAACAGTGAACCACTATTTTCTCATGTTTAAGTTGTAATAGGTACCTAAGTAAATAAGAAATATTTTATTTATGTTACTTGCTGCTGCGGAACCATTTACGGGCGAGTCCGACTCGCGCTTGGCCAATTTTTACTTTAAATTATAAGACCAAAATTATTACTCTGCAAAATCATAAGGTATGTTCTCCTCGCGTCACCTAACTTACGTGAAACGGAATGTTGCTTCAATGCTAACAACATTAAGCTGCGATATTGGTGGCATTCAATATTAGACTTAATGAACTTAACAACAGAGAAGTAATTTAGAATAATTTTGATACATAACTACCAACTGCATAAACCAAAAATCAAAATATGTGTCATGATGTCATTGCGCCTGAATTAAAAACTTATATGAACCGTTGCTTTGAATTATTGTTTTCTTCCTAATCTTTGAACCTTTTAAAGTAAGTACTTGTTCAATACGTGGTTTTCTTCGAATTATAACTGTTTGTAGAGTGAGTCCTTTGAATAGATGTTCAACATCAGTGGTATACTCGAAAACCATTTCTTATTTGGTCTTACAGATGCCTTCTGTGTACACATTCTCGCGTAGTGACAATGAGATTCTCCAAGAGTTGTTGCGTGTGATTAGTTCTGGTCGAGGTACCGCCAGGGAACAGTGGAGTTTGCAGGCGGAACTTCTCGTGGAACCTGTTGGTTGGGACGCATTATGGAAGCTGTCTAAGGAATTCTGTAAAAAATTCGGTAACTAGGTTTTGTAACTTTAAGATTGATGCTGCATTAGTTTTGACGAATAAATTATGATAGTTGTCTAGTCACAAACTTAGGATAATGAGAATTGATTGATACCCTTAGTGTATCTATCTTTTCATAGCCTAAATTACTCAACATTGAATTCATGTTGTCACTGATTTGCCACCCTACAGTATCTCCATTCCTTTGTTAGAAATTCATGTAAATTATTTATAGTATTTATATATTAAGCATTTAAATGCTTATTCTTTCATAACACTGACTGATGCTAACTTTTACATTGCAGAAGTGAGGTTCCCCTGTATTGCATATGTGACAGTAAACTCTGTGGACTTTGAAAACCTGTGGGCATGTGTTGAAGTGCTCAGTGTTCAGCATGAGACTGTATCACTGCCAGAGACTGTAGAAGAGGTGCCCCTTATAGAGTTGTGGCCTACAGTGAAACAAAGAGAGAAATGCATAAATGCGGCATCTACTGCAGAGTTTATAGACCTTCTTCGGTATGTATGAAGATTATTTGCATGTGAAGACTTATTTTATCTTACTGCAGTAACTGCCCATTTCGCAGAGTATGGCTATGGGGAGTTTTAGCCATCATATGAGCCCAGTGGTGATTGGCATGTATTGGTGATTTTATTGTATGTATTTAATATCCACATCCTTGTATGATATTATAAATGCATATGTATTGAAAGTCACTTTGTATGAATTTTTTTAAAACTTAGCGAGTAATACTAAACTCTGTTTTCTACAAGTATGTTACTCAGCATATAATGTCTTCTCTCGTCCTCCTCTGCTGATATATTAAGTCTTGTCTTTCCATTTTTGGTGATTTACTTATGTAAATCTCCAAAGCACCAAAATGGGGTGAGGTAAGATAATGCCATGAAAAATAAAGCTAAAAACCATTTTTAAATAAAAGTGGTTTTTGTGTTTTGTGTAAGGACTTTCCTTTTTGGCTACTGATGAAAATAAAGACCTTTATAGCTTAATACTTTATATCCTAACCTAACACAACACAATCTTTCTATTGCTTTGGTAGTCTTTATTATAGGTTTACAAAATGTGATATTATTGTGCAGATTTTTCTACAATGATATTTGGATGCCATGGGATGATCAAGATGATAAATTCCTACTCCCAAACACAATAGAAGACCGCATGTCCCTATGGTCGGAACTGCGTAATGGGAGCATACCAGAATTGTGTGGCACGGTCTATAACACTGTTGCGAAATAGTGCAATAAATGCACATAATAAGTTGAAAGAGCTAGATTCATCACTCTGTGAAGGTGACCTGACAGATGAAGATGGTAAGCAGAGTATTATTTTCATATCTTTATCTGTGTAGCTATTAAATTTCCCAGTTTTCAAGTGCAGAAGAGTGAGACAGACATTGTCATTTTTTGTTATTGAGACTTTTATCTATTAGGTGTTATGCAAAAACAGGCATGCAGGTTGAGGTTGGCTTGAGTCTTTAAGTTAATTTAGTCTAGTTGCTTATTGCTGATCCTTTTTGATGGGTACTTATTTATTTGATTAGAAAACCTATTGGTATAAAACTTACTGTTTTTTATTTATACTTGTAATTGATGTAGTCTAGAAAAATCGTCATTTGAGTTAATTTTAATAATGTCTACATCATTGAATTAATTTAATATTTATCTTTTTAGATTCTCTCCTACCACCAAACTACATATCATTGTGTGCGGAAATGAATGCGCGATTAGATGGGCTCATGTCTAAATGGACCTTGTATGAGAACCCACTCATCAGAGAACAATACCTGGCCAAAGAGAAGAGCAGATGGCAGAAGCATAAGAGTAGGAAAAATGTAAGTTTGTTTATCATGTAACACATCCAACTACTACAATATTTATAAATGTTAGGGATATTTATAAAATTGTCATGTTTTGACCAGCAATCAAAGGTCATACAGCTGATATCAAATAAATTATAAAGGATTTGAAAAAGTGTAATTCAAGTATAATAAAAAATACAAATACTATGTATCAAATTAAGTGTTTGAATCAATACATACATAGATACATACTAGTATTTGTATTTTCATATATGATTATTAATTTTTGTGGTGTAAAAGTGTACCCATTGGTTTCTTGTCTTTCAGGTGACAGCTCTATGGCAAGGCGGATCAGTGTTCGAATTCGATGAGATATCAAAGTTTTTAAAAGCTCGCCTCACAAATGACCAGACCCTTACTGTTATGGTGTCTGCGGAAGAAGCTTTGGCATTGGAGCCCGAGGAGGTTGTGGTGTGTAGCAAGAACTATGAAATACCTGAGATGCCTTTATCACAAATATCTATATGCA
Source organism: Leucinodes orbonalis (assembly GCA_019425675.1). Taxonomy (NCBI): domain Eukaryota; kingdom Metazoa; phylum Arthropoda; class Insecta; order Lepidoptera; family Crambidae; genus Leucinodes; species Leucinodes orbonalis. The sequence goes on along the minus strand of PQWD01002169.1, from coordinate 18,470 downwards.
GTTTTAATGGTAAGAATTTTTAGTACTTGTTATTATAATTTTTTTTTCATTTATTATTGTGCAAAACAGTCATTATATGATTCATATTCAATTCATAAATAAATATCCACTGACATTCACACAGCACCATCTAGCCCCAAGTTAAGAGTGAGGCCTGTATTATGGGTGCTAAACAACAGATAAATATACTTATATATTTTTTTTGTAAATACATACATTTATACATAGAAAACACCCAGACCATTACAAACAGACATGTTCAATCACATAAATGTTCGTACTGCCCGGGGATCGAACCCGCAATCCTTGGTGTACCAGCCGACGTCTCAACTGCTACACCAAAGGGGTAATGGGTCTTACTACAAAATACAGAAAATTAAACTAATAGACAACGAGTGCCCAAGATTTATTATTGGTACAATAGTTACCACTATTCAACATTATATGGACTAGATAGGTAGTACATTTATTGTTGGGTAAGTATATATAATGTATTCTATTCTAATGTATATGTCACCGGAAAATATCAACAAATGCAAATTGATTAATTTCCTAAGAAATTGATAAACGTTTGTAGGATTCTACACCGGATATATTATTATATGCTACATTCGCCACGAGGAGAACGCATAATGAAAGTCATGTTGTGCGATTTTTTCAGATTGTTTAGGACATTAAACTGCCTCCGTGGTCTAGTAGTTCGAATTCTCGCGGGAAAACGTCACTTTGTGCTTTTTTCCCTAATAGGCAATAATAATTAGGCACGTTAATTTGTCGGTTAATTAACACCCACCAAAACGTATTTTCAATGTAATCACATCATAAGTTACGACCCAATCTCCTTATAGCTATGACGTAGGCTGGTGACTTAGTAAGTTACTTTTGTTCCCTGCCTCATAAAATGCTGCGTTCTTTGGTTAATAACCTAATTATCAAAGCCTAAAGTGTATTTGTACTTAAATATAAGAAATAAGGTCGATATTCGCAGGTACAACAATCCAAGCATCAGAAGTCCGCTCGTGCCTGTTGATGTTGAGCGAGTCGTGCGCCCTCCGCGATCTGCGGCTCCAGTGCGGTCGGGTGCACACGGCGGTGGTGGCGCGCGCGGGCGAGATGCACTACACCCGGCTCGCTCTCGCAGCGCAACACGACAGGTCGGTGACACTAGTTCAGCCACATGTCGATTGGGCCGACCACTTGCGAAAGGTTATTGGGTGGAGCTGACTGTGAATAGCTGAGGACAGGGATATCTCTCGCAGAATGGGGGCGCTGCCAAAGGTCACCTGATGGTAAGTGACACCACCACCCATGAAATGCGTTGCCCTTTAGAAGTGTTTACACTCTTTTTTTGAAGGACGTATTGCTTCGCAAATACATATTTCCAGTGGAAGCTCATTGCACAGTATTGTTGTATGTGGCAGAAAATATCGACAAAATCAAACTGTGAAAGACTTCTATTTATCAAGATGGTGAGGATGACATTTGGAATTCCTCAGAACATTGGTGGAACTTAGCTGCAGGAACAAGCCCGAACTTGAGATAAACTGAATGAGAAAAGTGGTGGACAAGGTTATCTGGCGCAGAATGGGGGAGACCTTGTCCAGCTTTGATTTGCGATAGGTGAAGGGATTTCCAATGCCGGAATGTAACGTTAATATAACTGGCTAGTTGTTGATAGTAGCATGGTTGGGTTAGGCAACCTAGTAAACATATGTTTGGGGAGAGAAGCGACCGGGTACGTACCGTTAACGCAAATAAGGATCCAAGACAGTCCACTGCTAGGTAGGTCACTATCACTCTGAGTGTGCAAATATACTCCACTTCAAGTTGATCACGAAATCGAAAGACGAGTCCTAAATTGATCATTGCTGTGAATTAGTCCCACATTGTTTGTTATTGTTAAAAATAAATAAAATGTAACTATCCAATGTTTATTACAGAGTGACTTCGCTCAATGTCGTGGCAATGGCAGGCGCGAAGATCCTCATTGAAGATTGTACATTTGAGAATTTTTACTCTGGCATCGTCGTTCATAAGGGTGCTCAGGTATGTATACTTTTACTTTTTGTTGGTGGTTAGTGACATGCTAGATCCAAACGGTGCTTAAGGTAACCAATATTTTTTAATTAGGATGCACAAGCATTGCGCCCGCGTTGTGGGTTACGGCCCAATCTCGCCATAGCTATGCTGTGTGGAAAGGCCTGTGTCCTGCAGTGAGCTTTATAGGCTGTTTCAAGCAAGTTCAAGGTAAGCAGGTGGTGTCAATCGCAAACCTTTAGTTGTTATAAAGTGAACTAATTATATCATCTTGAAAATCCATTTATTCGAATAAGGCTTACAAAAAACATTTATGAACGCCAAAAAATAAAAACAATTAAATACTTTGAAATACTAAAATAGGAGACAAAAATAAATTCGATACTTAAAAAGCGCTTGAATGGTTTTGACTTGTTTTGTTGAGGACACCCAATTAAAATTCAACAGTGCACCCTTTTTAAACAATGATTCAATTTTATAAATACTGAAATAGCTAAACAGTTTAGGACCATGAATGAAATATTTTTGATATTAGGTGGAACTACGCAACTGTACGCTGAAAAACTGCGGCGTAGGCATACAGATGTACTCCGGTTCACAAGTACTGTTAAGGGACACCGTTATTGCGGATTGCAGAGAGCAGTGTATCCGATGCGATGTCGACAGTGAGGCGGGCGCGAAGGATACTGAGTGAGTATCTTACTGGGTTACATTAGGAGACTGGGAAAACTAATCTATTTTTGGAGGAAGGAGGGCTGGCTGGAATGACCATGCCGCCATGGCTCACGCACAATGGTCCACTGCACGTACTAAGTGCGGAAACCAACACCACTAACATAGAAGGTTACATTATTACATGGGCCCCAATTCTCCTCATTATAAATGCTGTTATTTGATATCTCTAATGACGCTATTGTTTCTAAAAATTTTACACTCATTTGTTCTGTTTTATGGTAGATTTTAATTGATATCGCCATTAGTTTATAACGTGTCTTAAAAAGTATAGGAGGGCTATGCTTTCGGCACGAACAGACCCGGGTGAGCCTAAAATTTCTCCTTTCTTTACTTGATTATTGATTTGATGACCCATTTGGTGTTGCGGTTGAGGGATTGGCAGTTCGAACCCCGGGCTGTACAAACATTTGTGTGCATCAACATGTCTGTTTGTAATGGTCTGGGTGATTTCTATGTATAAAATGTATGTATTTACAAAAAAGATATAGTATATAAGTATGTTTATCCGTTGTTAAGTATCCTTAATTCACGCTTAACTTGGGGCTAGATGGGGCTGTGTGAATGTCTGTGGATATTTAATTTCTTTATTTATTAAGTAACAGACTTTGTTTTCTTTCAGAATGGAAGGTTTACAAATTGTTGGTAACTGCAAAATTGGATCAGGCAGTAAAGAAGATATTTTGATAGTGCAGCAAGATATGAGTATAATGAAATAAAATAAGTACTTTATTATTTTACCAGTGATTTTAGTTTGTTATTTTCGTTCTATGTGATCTGAGTTGAATGCAATATTCAATTAATTTCAAATTATTACAGCATTGTTATAAATGTCGATGGCAGCAATTGTTTGTTTAATAAATTTAAAAAACTTTACAAGTTGTCATATTATGTCTGTATTATATCAGAGATAAATAATAAATAATTTAAAATAATTATCAAAACATGACTATGTTTTGTATTAAATTTAACATGTATCACAAATAAAGATTTATTTATTAATAAGGATTTTTTTTAAAGAATGATTATATCAAAGTGTTTAAGAAACCCATAATCTTTAATACCCATATTATTGAAACTATCTGGTACAGAAATTACTGTCCTATATACATAATCCTTTTTATTATATTACTATGGTACCTTACCATAATCTATGTATGTACTTCTTTTTCTCAGTTTAATAAACTGAGATACATTTGTTCTCTTCAATATTAGGTAGTAACAGACCACTGCAATATGCTGATGCAATGATAATTATTAGAGATGCACCTATTAACAAGTAAAGAACTAAAATTGTAAAAGCTAAAGCTATATCAATAATAACTGATATTTGGACCTGCACGAATAATTTACTCTGATTCTTAAGCTAAATTGATAAATAATTTTCGAATAACACTTCTTTTAATAACATCTAATTTAACATCATATTGCTTTTCTTAAACAAAGTATAGGTAGGTACTTTGCATTCAAACCGAGTTATTGGGCCGAGTACCGAGTATCAACCGAGTACTCGGCCCATCTCTACTAATTATATATTTAATAATTTGTTGCAAAAATAAAATAATAATCTGCTTCCTTCCTTCATGCTGCAATGTTATTTTTGTATGTATTGTAATATCTTATAATAAATAATGATAAAATAGCTTATAAATATGTAACTTTTTATTAACTTTGGTATAGAAACAATTTTTATGTATAGAGAGTAACAACAATATTATCTGCGTTTTTTGAAATAAAAGTTGGAACTTGATATATAAATTAACTAGCTTTAGCGTGCGACTTCGTCCGCGTGGAATAGTTACTTTGGCCTAACGCTCTCTTTTACCCGCTACTTCGTTTATATAGGTGAGTTAAAACTACGATATCTCATAAGATATTCATTTCAATTGAATGATGTAAAGGGCAATTTGGTTGAAAATGAAATACTTTTTATATATAAAGTATTTATTTAGATAAGGATTCATATTATATTTATGAAAATAGCTTCACAAAATGAGGCAATATATTAGAAATTTTTTTTAGCAAAAAATATGTTATAGGGAGCTAACCTTAAAAGATAGACATATGCTATTTAAAAGGGTAACAATACTCTCATACATGACTTGCGAAACTTTAACCGTTTACGCAGCGTACGCAGCGAATTCTCCAAGTAAGAAATTTCCCCCGGGTTTTAAAACATTCTTCATTGCTACTCCGCTTCTATTGCTTGTAGCGTGATATATATAGCCTATAGCCTTCCTCGATAAATGAACTACCTAACACTGAAAAAATTTCAAATCGGACCAGTAGTTCCTGAGATTAGCGCGTTCAAACAAACAAACTCTTCAGCTTTATAATATTAGTATAGATTTACCTAATACTTCCTATCTTTATTGTAAAACAAAACTTTACTCCTTTTTAAAGGTATATCAGTTATCTTAATTTGATGCGACAAATAAAACATTTCTTTCTTTCTTATCTCAGTGATGAATAACAGTTATTAATAGAAGCTTATTTCAATTTATTTGTTTTATAATGTACATTGCTCATTCACATGTTTGTACTGCACCGGTAGAAAAACCAAAACCTAAGCAATGAAGTCACAACTCACTAGTCTAATTCAATTTAGAAACGTTCCTTTTTGTCAGTTTAGAAAAAGTATGTTAATGATTAGAGGTCTCAAGCATTCCATACGCATGTACCGGAACGCTGCGTTCCATTACAAGCGAGTGCGATTGGTTAAAGTAATCCATAGCATTGAAGTAAATATTTAATTACAATTTTCCGAAAAAAACTTTTGTATCATTGTAGTTATCGAAGACACAAAGTAATTTTTGGTTTCATCTTTAATTAGGGCTTTAATCTTGCGCTGTATTTTATATATGTCTTTTTATGTGTAAAGGAACAAAATATTGACGATCTGTCAAAAGTCGCCAGTCTAATCGGGCTGATAGTCGAATTTTTATTTACTTTTACGTAAAAATGAATTTCATCGAATAAACATTAGAGAATGATGGATGAAAGTGAATTTTTCAAGCAAACTGTGCAACATTTGGCACGATGCTTGTCCAATATAAACCCTACACCATGGGAAAAGGTATGTTACAACATCGAAGTTTTGTAATCTTATTAGGAAATGTTTAATTTTGTTTTAAATACACATGAAGTTCTCCTTTTGTTGTTAGAATGATCTATGCAATATGAAATTTTATTGCAAGTTCTGTTAAGTTCAAAAGAATTCATCTTATTAAAAGTTAACTCGATTATGATCTCATTTGACCATGACTGAGACAAACAGAATAGATGTCTGTTATCATTGTGGTCTGAACTTTGGAAAATATGATTCATGATATATATTTCTCGTGTTTAAGTCACATACATTTCATACCTACTTATCTTTGTAATTATTTATTTTGAATGTAACTCCAAAAAAATATTTCGTGTTTTCATAATATATATTTTTTACAAAGATCTTCAATTTTAAGGAATTCGTATTATAGGTATTTACAATAGTTCTATGGTACTATAGAACCAGAGCTTAAAATGTGTTCCCATTTTGCATTACTATATTATTTTTTGATATAACTGTCCAGGGCCCAAATTCTACAAATTTTAAAATGTGCTATCGGATTATTATTGTGTCTCAATAGTTAAATTTGAACTCATTGTTTTATGGCATATTTTAATTAGTAATACCATTCGACAATTCATTCTACTATATAATTACCATTAACATCAAAGTTGTCCCAGAATACCAACAGTTGGATTGTAATGTAAGTAAGTAAGTAAGTAAATATTTATTCAGTGAAAACATATACAATAACAAAACACAGTAAATCACAAAAAGAAACATAAAAAACGTTTCATTCATTTACTTAAAAAATAATAGTATCACTGAAAAGGCACATACTCAGCATATGTCGAGGCAAGACAAGGCGCCTCGACACTGGTCTTCTGTAGGTGCCTCGAGTGGGAGAGCACTACTGCGCACAAACGTATTAACTAAATAAACAGTTACAATGTATGATACATGGTATCATAATTTCAGATAAATAAGAGGAACTGATCATAGGTCTCCTCTTTTGTGGACAATATATCTCCATTTGTTATTTCCCAAATGTTTTTAAAAACTACATAAGTCAGGGTCTGATAATGATTCAAAAGTTTCAAGAAAATTACATGATTCATTGAAGTTTAATCCAATATTGTCCATATGAGATCAGATTATATTATTTAGGTTTGTGAAATTCATGCCACCACCATCTTTTATGATTATCACTGTGTGATTGACTGTATGGAGATGAGATTATAATTTTCTCCACTCTTACTCTTACTGTAATTGCTAAAAAGGCTTAAAACATTGAGCAGAGAAAGAGAAGCAGCACTCACTCAATTCACTCTTATAAAGGCAATGCTGTCACACATCCACATGCCAAGTGTGGGTATAATAGTAAAATCCTATGCTACTCTGTAGACCCTCAGTCCAGCAGACCTGTTATGGATAATGTAATGTATTTTAACAATGGTATTATTATTGTTTTAGGTGAACACATTATTTATGCTATGTCCTCAAGCAAGCTCTACTCTACTAGTCACACCACGCAGCCAGGAGGCATGCATATCTCTGGGTCTTTATTTCCTCCAGAGTGGACTACAACACCAAGATAAGCTGCTGCCGTATTTCCTAAAAATTCTGAAGTGTCTCAGTAATGCTCAGTTTGAGGAACCACTGTACAAAATGAAGAATGGCGACCGTGAGTTTATTCTTATAGAATTTTATTGATTTCATTAAATAAAGTATTATAATATTTTTTGTTACATAGCTTTGAGGTAAGGTGTAAATATGTGCTCAATGTACCAAACACCTAATCTCACTCGTGTGTCATTAAAAAGACATTGTGGTGGTACTATTTCCTATTATATTTGAAGAACCATTTGGTGTAACAAATGACACATCGGGAACTACTCCAAGGGTTCTCAGTTTGATCCCTGAGCAGTTAAAAAAAAATTGTGTGCATGAACATGTCTGTTTATATTGGTCTTGGTGTTTCTATGTATATAATATGTATGTATTTATAAAAACAATTATAGAGTATGTTTATCGTTTATTTTAACTTGGGTCTAGTCGCCACTGTGTAAATGTCACAAAGAAAAATCCTGTATTTATAATTATTTAGTTTTTGGGGGATTTGCTTTTGATTTGATTTTGAGGAGTAATAATACTAATGCAGGAGCATTATTATTACCACAGTCATGGTAGCATATCAGTTTACTGTGTGTTTAATATATGAGCATAAGTACACACATAGTATAGCTCAATCTAGTGTATTTCATATGCTATAGGGTTTTATCCTTACATAAGTGTTTGTATTACTCAAGTACACTTTTCGAAGATGGTGGTTAATTTACAGTGTTGTTATTTGTAGTTTGTGCCTTGACTAGTGTCTTAACCGTAGCCTTTACCGTTGTTTAGTTACAGGATTTACTGGTTTTTTCCTTAAATATTAACTATTTTTGTGTTCATCTGTAATCTCAAAACTCAGTGTAGAGGTTGGTGGTCCAGGCATAAAAACTTGATTTTAAATTAACAAGTGCTTGTATTTCTGTTTAACATTAAATGGTACAAGTTATTTTCATCCTGCCCCTGCGCCCGCACCGCCCCCCGCTCCGGCTTGCCCCCCGGCACCTGCTTGACCCCCAAAGCCGCCCCCTGCACCGGCACTGAATCCCATTCCGGCGCTACCTGTACAATTGTTGTTATCTAATGTATCGTAAGAAGAAATATTATTATTTTTTGCTATTGATTTTCTTTGGTATTGGCATTATTTGCTTAAAAGGTGGCTCGAACCAATCACAGAAAATATTGTGTGTAAAATTCTATAAAATTAAATAATAATAAAATTACTATTGAGAGTCGGTGGTGCAATGGTGTGGGCTGTTGCCCTCCTACTGGGTGGGCTGAGGTTCAAATACCGCACGTACCAATGTGTTTTTGATTTTTTAAATTATATGTACGTTATCCGACGCTCTTACGGTGAAGGGATTATCGTGAGCAAACCTGCGCACGCCTGCGAAGAGATTCAAAGGTTGTGCGTGAAGTCGGCCAATCCGCACTGGCCCCGCGTGGACGACTAAAGCCTAAACACTCTTACGGTGTTTGGTGGGCACGTTCAATGAGCTGATGATGATGAAAACTACTATTATGTATGTCTTACGTTCGTGCCACATATAATGAGCTGATGATGATTAATGTCTTACCTCCAAATCCACCACTGGCGCCTCCACTAGCGCCCCCGCCAGCGTTACCGCCTGCACTACCACTGCCTCCTGCAATAAGTAATTATCCCGCTATGCTAATGTGGCAGACATTCCATTTTCGGGAACGTGGTTGTATAGGTGGACACATACCATCAGAGCTGACTGTTAATGATTTCGTTTAAAAAAAACAATCCATTATGGTATTCCCAAGTAAAGTGGTTCCCTCACTGGACAAAAATGTTAATTGCCTTACCTCCTCCAGCTCCCCCTTGCTGAAGGCTCTGAAACAAAATGATGATTTTATTGATTTTGATTCAAGCTCTCGGCATTGATTGGCGGCAAAAACTTCCGACAAACAATTGATTTTCAATTTTTTTAGCGATTATATGCAAGCAGTTAAACTCAATACATAATAATAAATAGCATTGTTCATAAATATGATAAATACTTACATTATTTATCAAAGTGACTACCACAAAAATAATAAAAATGTTTCTCATCATGTTTTTTCCCTTTGACTCTTTGAAATCAAATACTTCACTGAATACAAAATGTTAAGAAGTTCAGCCTATATATACCAACCTACATTTAATATTGTAGTTACAGTCTTATTAAAATAATGATGATCGCTAAATAATCACATAACAGTTATCTGTTTACTTTGAGGTGTAATCTGAAAAACGATAATAGTCTGTTGACAGCTTTTATAACTATTGCTTCCTCTGTTCAGTTACAATTTAACTCGACGCTAACCTGCCAGAAGTATATGCACAAAATGATAACCGTGTTGTTAAATATCGTTTTTCAAAATAGGTACCCAATATGTATGTTTTTTGGATGGTATTTTGGGAAAATTATACATTATTACGGGCTATAAGTTACGTTTGGCATTGATAAAAATAACAATCATTATATGAGTATTACATAGATTCGGAATTTAAAATTGTAATTTACATGTTGTTTTCGTAGGTCGATGTTAGTTTCCTAGAAAAATCATCTATTTGTGAATCGTAGCATGACACATTGTTTTCAACTAGCAATACAGAGTATTCTGGCCGATTTTTTACGTCCCTTACCAGTACCTAAGTGGTACGCCTGCAAATGACACAATAAGAGGAAAATGTTAAACTTATAACTTTTTAATTAATTTTAATTTAAAACCTTATTACTAACCAAATTTCTCGCCTAACACCGAAGAGAAGAGGAAGTTACTGAAAACCAGCGCTGACTAGGTGCTTGTCACTTGGGCCTGTGACAGCTGAGGTTCCACAAAAGAATAATAACTCGTCCTGTAGACTTTGAGCGTGTGTGTGTGTGTGTGTGAGATGTAGGTACCTATACAGTAGGTACATACGTCTGTCTACAAGCAGTCAAAATTTAGAAAAAAAAAAACATATTTTTGTTATTTATTTGTATGAAGCTTTCTAAAAGAACAAAGTTTATTCCAAAGCCTATTATTTGACTCAACTCTCGGTGATCGAACCAGACTCACTTTGTAGGGGCTATTTTGTACCTACATATCACATGTAGTCTATAGTATATTGTCCTGCATTAGATCTAACCCGCAACCCTTGGTGTAGTTGCTTATTTCTTAACCTAACCTAAACTGAATAAACACTTTTCATTTTCATTAACTATTATCTACACCACATGGGTCGCCTTATGTCCCTGTAGGTTCGCATAGTCCCTATTCGCGTAACCAACATGTGCCGGGCCGCTTTTCTCCCCAAACATATCATAGGCTACCAAGACCGCAACGCCCTAAGCCGAGGTTCGAGTCCCATTCGGGGACGCCCTTAGGCTCGTTGTGTAGATGTTTAAGGCTGAGAGCCATCTGCGGCCAACAGCAGTAGTCAGGTCGAAAAAAAACAAAAATAATGGTCACCTTATACTTCCTACCTACCTCCCTATTCTAAATGTGTATACTGTATTCTATTTAACGTTCAGTTATTCTCAATCTGCTTGTCTAATCGCCGACCTGTATAAACAACAGGTGCACAATTTTGCTGCTATATTTAACTTTAATACTGTAAACCATCCAAGGACACGCCAATCAGTTGACATGAATAATGCTAACCAATTAAACCTGCACCGGTCCATTGTTATTGAGTGTACAATTTATTTAAATATTTTTTCCTGTCATTTGGTAACTGGTTAGTTGTACTATATACTTATGTGTGCAGCTCATTATTATAATTATTCTTATTTATTCTAATATTCTAATAAATAAATATCCACGTAAGTAGGTACTATATGTATGTACTTAACTTTTTTTGAAAATGAACACGGAGACACCCAGACTAATTATTCAAACACATGTTCATGTATAAAACTACAACAAAAGTATTCATATTTATTATTACACCGCCCACTGAACTCAAAACCCTTGGTGTCATCTTCTCGACCATTACACCACATTGGTCGTCAATATGTAATTTTCTATTTTTCAAGCAGACACCCCACCTAGTGGTAGTTGGCACCACCTAGTGGTACTGTCGCATGTACTCCATCTGTGATATCGAAAAGGGATTACATTTTTGCTTACTTGTATAATGATGAGAAATCACATTATCCGGAAAATTTCACTGCCTGTCGTGCCTTTGAGACTGAAACACAGTTGTACTAAAAGCATAGTTGCTTTGAAAGAAATACAATCATTGAAGTTGCATATGGAATAACAATTGGAATTCAAGCCACCATACTATAACCTTAACCTTACTATATGCCCTTAACGCATACTGTTTATCAGCAAAGCCGATTCTGGAATACAAAGGACTTTTTTTCTTTCCAGGTATACCCATGTCTGAGAAATTTAGCTTCTGTCTCAACACACTCCTCTCAGACGTTGCAACGAAGCAAACATCACTCAGAGAGGAGATCATCACAGCCCAAATCGAACTGATGTCGAACCTCACAAAGATCATTTTGAATTGTCACGAAAGCAAAGACTACACCGACAGCGTGTCTAAGTTGCATCTGTGCAAGAATACCATACCAGTATTAATAGGCCTGGCCAGATCTATGGGGCGGTATGCCACAATAGATCCTCCTCTATTGGTCCGGTTATTCCCACAACCCAGCAGTCCGGTTAAGAACAAGGAACCTGAGCCGAATTTCGAATATTCAACATTGGATAAGAAGAGGAAATTCAACCAATTCAGGCCCATCATACCAAGGTCACTGTCAGGCAATCTGAATCCGAATAACGAGATATTAATGGAGAATGGAAGTGATACAGTGGATAATGCAGGCGGTACATTGAAAAGAGGATCGCTTCATAGCTACAGTTCAGTGCCGTATGATCCGACGACGTATTTTTTCCACAAATTCGGATCTAGTTTTAACCAGTTTCCATATATGAGATTCTCTGAGTCGCCCGAGAAGAGGATTAGTGTGCAATTCTACGTGACGTATTTGCAGTCTATATTATCTTTGGCGAAGAAATTGCTGACCAAAGATTTGTTGGCGTTTCTGGACGAAGAAGCCGAGGATATTTACGCTTCGGGCCAGATTCAAGTAAGACGACTTCATTTAATGCTATTTGGTACATGTTATAATCATGTCGTTAATCCAATAACAGTACCTTATCTATCAACAATATCTTACTCTATTTCTTAGCTGTATACTGCGGCAAACAGCTTTTGGGACTTCATCATCATCATCATTACAGCCCAATTATGTCCACTGCTGAACGAAGGCCTCCCCTAATGATTTCCACGCGGACCGATCCCTTGCAGTTGACATCCATCTGCTACCCGCCACCTTAACCAGATCATCCGTCCATCTGGTTGGGGGTCGGCCTACGCTTCGCTTTCCGTTACGTGGACGCCACTCGAGAACCTTTCCGCCCCATCGGCCATCGGTTCTACGCACTATGTGCCCTGCCCACTGCCACTTCAACTTGCTAATCCTCTGGGCTATGTCGGTCACCCTAGTTCTCCTACGGATATCATCGTTCCGGATTTTATCGCGTAGGGAGACACCTAACATAGCCCTCTTCATAGCACGCTGAGCAACCTTGAGTCTATTCAAGAGACCCTTAGTGAGCGACCACGTTTTGGGACTTGGTCAACCGTATTTTGTCTAAAAGCGATAGTGACCATGGCTACCCGCCATCATGGACTAGATCATCAAGCCCAGTCTCTTGGTTTACGATCAAACGATGGGAGATAATGAAAATCATCAAAGAGATGCTTTTTTCATCATTGGAGATTATGGATATGTACTAGTATCTAGGGACACGAATTATTGACTGATTAATACACTTTTTTCAGGTCTTTCCATATAAATCATTTTCTGAAACACTCAATCTAGTGATGGTGACACTGTTAAGAGAGTTATTGCAACATCAAAAAGATTTGCCTGGGCCATTCACCAAAGATGTTCAAGTAAGTGATATGGATATTATATATAATATCATCATCATCAGCTCATTAAGCGTCCCCACTAGGCCTTAGACCACGCGGGCCTATTGCGGGTTGGACGACTTCACGCACAACCTTTGAATCTCTTCGTAGGCGTGCGCGGGTTTCCTCACGATGTTTTCCCTTACCGTAAGAGCGTCGGAGAACGTAAATATATTTTTCGAAAATTCGAAAACACATTGGTACGTGGCGGGATTTGAACCTCAGCCCTATCGGTAGGAGGGCGACAGTCCACACCATTGAACCACCGACGCTCTATATATAATATTCGCATTAATAATTATAATCTGACCTTTTTGATTTAGGGTTTTAAAGTATGAATGAATCAAAATTAGCGTCTTTTTTATATTTATGAAAATATAGATTCATAGTTGAAAATGGAATAGAGCCTTTATGATTTTTTTACAGGAGTTTGTCAAATGCCTGTTTCTGAGCGGGCAGACGGAATTGCAGAGCCGTCACCCATGACGCTTCAGAGCGTGAGGATAGGGAGAGCAATTTCGCCACGGTTAACAAGTTTAAAGTTAACGTGATGGCCAACTCTGCGTGTGTCGACTTGTTAGTGTGGGCGATCGGGGACGAAACTGGTGAGTTTTTTTTAATTGTCACAGCAAAACTGTCTTACGCCCAGGCACATAATGCCTAATAAAACACGCTGTATACAAAAATAATTGGCCATTTATTATTAACCCAGGACAAAGTTAATATTTTCATTGCTTTTAAAAGTCATGTATTTTCAATTTGGATAGTATGATTAAGGGTTGATTAAGTTAGTATTAACAATTTTAAAAAGTGTTCAATATTTTACGTCAGGTAAATCTGTAGGATTTTTAGGACATTTTGATTCCTAAAAAATTTGATGTTTTATGTAATTAATTATGTGTTTTATAATGAAGGATTTTTTAGTAGTAATAACGTCATAATTTGTATTATGCTTTTACAGTTGATGAGGACTATGACGTGCCAGCTCTTATAAACGCTCTAACAATATTAATAGGTATCTCTTCCCGTCGGTTTGCGAGTGATCTCCTTTCGCTAACAAAATTCTGTGTAATGCTTTCATTTCATAATAATAAGGTTTAATTTTCAATTTTTAAATCGTGTTACATAGGTGTCACAATATTTTGTGATTTACGTACAAGTTTTGTACGTAAATCACAAAATTAAATTAAATTAAATTTGTTTAATCCAACTATCTTTGTTACGTACAAGTCTGCTGAGTGAGACTAGAGCACAACGTCTGCTGATGATCGTCAGTACGGTTTTCGCCGTGATCGGTCTGGTGATCTTCTCGCGTATGTCACTCACCTATGGGGCGAAACCATTGAGAAACACGGTGAAGCTCTCGCTGTTTCTCTTGACATCTCGAAAGCATTTGATAGGGTGTGGCATGACAGTCTCAAAAGCAAACTTCCATCATATGGATACCTGCAACACTGTGTGACTGGATATCCGACTTCCTGAGTGAACGTTTTATAAGAGTGGTCATTGACGGCTGCTCTTCTGACTTATTAGCTTTAAATGCCGGTTCCTCAGGGTCTGTTCTGTCTGCAACACTCTTCTACTGCACATCAACGATCTGTTGTGCCCAGGTATCTTTGGATACGCAGACGATAGCACTGTTACAGAGAGATACACATCCAGTTCCGCGCCAGTGTCGCTGAGACCTGAGTCCCTTAGAGAAGCTATGGTGGAGAGGTTGAATTTAAAGTTAAAGGCTGTGTCCGACTGGGGTGAAGCTAACCTTGTCGAATTCAATGCCAGCAAAACCCAGGCGTGTCTGTTTCCGCAAAACGGAGTCCTTTTAACTTGACTCCCTCCTTCCTAAATACCGATACCGATATAGACCACCTTGAGCTCCTAGGTATGGATTTCTCTTCCAACCTCAACTTCGGAAGTTCTATTGAGTCTAAAGCCAAAATCGCTGCCAAAAAACTTGGCATCCTCTCTAAGGTTCGGCGATACTTCACACCGGAACAGTTGCTCCACTTGTATCAAGCACAAGTTCGGTCGTGTATGGAGTATTGCTGCCACCTTTGGGATGGCTCTGCCAATATCAGCTAAACGCTTTGGACTCGGTGACCGAAGAGCCAGGAACTCATAGGCGACAATACGCTCGTTGGAACCAAACTCCAGAGTTTGGAGCTCGGCGTAGAGTCGCCTGTCTGTCGGTTTTTATAAGGTGTATTTTGAGAGTGCGCGCAGGCACTTCACAGCTTGATACACCCTCCACATTTTACACAGGACCACAAGACGCCGGAGTGCTTTCATCCCCATGTGGTTGACTTTCCGGGCAATTCGCACAAAGCGGTTCTCTGCGTCTTTTTTGGTTCGCACAAGTTCGGGAGTGGAACGATCTTCCTGCTTCTGTGTTTCCAGAGGCTTATAACCTCGGTGTATTAAGGCAGAGTGAAAGGCATTTTCCTGGGTAACGGTAGCATATAGGCCTCGTCATCGCTTACATCAGGCGAGTCTGAGGTCAAACGAAACCCATAGATATAAAAAAAAAAAAAAGTTTTGTACGTAAATCACAAAATTAAATTACATTAAAGTTGTTTAATCCAACTATCTTAGGAATGGTTGTCGTTAACACCCCAATCCGTACTTAACCCGCATAAATGGGTTCGGCCAAAATCTCCCATGGCCAAGCTATGTGAAAAGGCCTGTGGTTGCAGTGGGACATTGTAGGCTGATCATCATCATCAGCTCATTCACGTCCCACCAAGGGGCATGAACTGTCGTATAGGATGTATAGGCCTTAGTCGTCCAGCGGGCCCAGTGCTGACTGGGTTGGCTGATGATGGTCTTTAAACTGATGATATTGTTTTTGAGTTTTAAAACAACAATTTGAAAACTCACAATAAATCAAAACCTTTATTTTCTTATAAATTTACATTACATGGATGATTATATTTAGTCAAGTATAGAGATATAGCTTATATTTATCCCACCAGGCGAATGTGTCGTTTTCAGTGACACAATCCATTCCACACCAATATGGTCCATTGCTTATGGTGCTGTATGAGTTGTTTGTGCGAAGTTTTGGGAATGGATTTGCATGAATGTAAATCTATTCATATAACCACCCTACGCACATGGGTGGCAAAGTCCAGCTTTTAATAATGAACCTATATACAATATCTAACTCATTGATACTTCTTATTTTGCGAGTAAATATAAAACGCAAGTGTGGCCCTAACTGTGAAATGTTTTAGGTGCTGATTCACTATGCGGCCGATTGACTGAGAAAATTAACTGAATCATAATCACAAGTTGATATTAGCTCATATGCCATTGTTGATGGTTTGTCTTGAGGTGAGTTCTACTTTTTTATTTACGGTCGGATAATATTTGAATATGGTTATGAGTCAATCCAGCAGACTCTCGTGTAAGAGCACAGAGCTATCTGCGCACGCCACTTGCCCTGACAAGCATCATCCGCTTGCCCGATCCGCGATTAAGTACGTCTCTATCTCTTTCTCTCTTTTTATTTTTCGCATTCTGCTGGTTATTGGTCCCTATCTTGCACCAGATATCCTTCCAGGATCCTCTTTAACTAATTAGGTGAGACTCGATACTGAGTCGTCTAGGTAGGTACCATCGCAGTGCCAGATATTGTCTCGTGAAACAGGAGTGTTATGCAAATTTGTGTTTCGGGATAAGGGCCCCATAGTTAATGAAATTACGTGGTATAAGAGATCTAACAACTGTTGTCTCGGGTGACCGGCGCAGTGCAGCATTGATGGAGAATAATAGCTGTCTATCAGTTGTTGGTCACCTTCAATGCCGCTTTGTCATGGTTAGGCGTATCACTTACCATCAGGTGAGCGTCCGGACTGTCCTGTATAATAAAAAAATTGAAACTTTCGCAAGCCAAGGCTCCTTCTGGTAATAAGGTGTCTTACTACGCTTGATATAAGTTTCTTAAATATTTGTATTATTTTTCAGGGACTCGGTAAACTAGCGACAAAGTTTCCGACTATTGCGAACACATCAATATATTGCCTCAGGGATTTCCTAGTGACGCCATCGCCGATACTTTTTAAACTACATAAGCTTGAACTGGAGAAGACTGGAAAGGAGCATATGAAGGTTACTTGTGAGTATCAAGTATCACAAAAGTATATATTATAAAAGAAGTGAAGTTAAAAGAGAACTGTTTTGACTTTACTCTAATTATATATACTGAACTTAAATTTGCCCTACGATACTCGTCGTTTAGAAGCTTGGATTGGTTCTTGCTGCCATATTTCAATTTATTCTCACAAAAGTAACTTATTTATATAAATCTTGAATTTTTCTCAGTGCAAGGTAAAGAACTACAAGGGCTGACCGAGACGGGCGTGCCTGTGAAATCGACGCCGTTCGAGAAGCTTCGAGATGCGGCCATAGAGAACTTGTGCGTAGCTTTGGAAGCAGCCCTGACTGTGGACCCTTTCTGTGTGCCCGCCCTTGTAGGCTCGGTCAGTAACCGCCTGTTCACGGCTGAGACTAGTGATAGGTAAGTCATTAATCCATTCCCAGGCAGGTAGATATATAATCTGAATCTTATATACTCACAATAGAGTTCAAAACCAAGGAATTTTAAAAAGCCTTTATCGTGGTAAATGGTGACTCGAACCACAGTACTGATTGTTGAATTAGACCAATGCTTTAGTGGGATTGCATCTGGCAAGCGTTGCGTAAAGGCTGGAAGACATGCGAAAGGTCACTATTGATGGCTGAATGAAAAAGTGTGGCACTGGGATATGTAATGCTTATTGCCTTTGTCTAGTAGTGCTCTATAGTACTTTCGCTTATACACCCTAAAAAGTTTTAAATACATCAAAGTCTCTGTGTATAAGATTTTAATAAAGAATTCGTTCTTTACAGTGAGTCATCACTGATCAGTACCAACATAGTTATCATGTTGGGACACGTCGCCGTAGCGTTGAAAGACACACCGAAGACAACCGACACGATCCTACAGTTTTTCCAACAGAGGTAAAATTTCAGTGTTGTCATAATATTTTTTGTATTGCTTAAAAATATTACTGCATC
>PQWD01002168.1:6900-24411 GCA_019425675.1 Leucinodes orbonalis | reverse complement strand
CCATTTTAGGGAAGCGGGGGGTGAAAATGGGACAAAAGTAGCCTAAAACCTATTCTAGGTTACCTTCTATCAACATACCAAGTTTCAATGAAATCTGTTTCAGCCGTTTAGCGTGAAGCGTAACAACAGACAGACAGACGGACAGAGATACTTTCACATTTATAATATTAGTATGGATGTACATTTATCGGCGATTACGTCGTACAGCGTATATTAAAATATTTTTTCTGTAAATTTGTTTTTATAATAAATCGTAACATACAAGAACTTCATGAGTTAAGATACACAGGCATACATAACATTCCTTTATTATATATTAATTTGTAAGATAAACAAACAGATAAAACACGATATTAGAAAGGAAAGGAACTATCCTTTCTAATATCGTGTACTCAAACAAGTAACATTACTGTAGTAGGTAAACCAAAATCAATACCAGAAAAGTAATCAGGAATAATTTATGACAATATAGTAAAAAAAGCAAAAGTGCATTTTGTTTGTCTAGACACGCGACGCATAAATAACGACATACATGGATAAATATTAGGGTGGCAGTGCCAAAAATGTCAAAGTTTTTTATATATCTCGGACATGACATATGAGTATGAAAAATATATCACCGTCCAAAGAGTGGCATGCGCTGCGGAAGTGTCTATAAATTAGATCAAGTACATGTTCGTTTTCATGCTATAATATAGTTTGATCATTACAATAATGACCATCTACTAGGTCATTAGGGTTGTCAACGTAAGCAATATAATTTTTCATAAAGTGCCAATATTAACTGGCCATATTGTATCATCATCATCAGCTCATTAAACGTCCCCACGAGCCTACCCGTATAGGGTGATTAGGCCTTAGTCGTCCACGCGGGCCCAGTGCGGATTGGACGACTTCACACACAACCTTCGAATCTCTTCGCAGGCGTGCATGAAGGTTTCCTCACGATGTTTTCCTTCACCGTAAGAGCGTCGGATAACGTACATATATTTTCGAAATTCGAAAATACATTGGTACGTGTCGGGATTTGAACCTCAGCCCTCCCGGTAGGAAGGCGACAGTCCACGCCACTGAGCCACCGACGCTCTATTGTATATTGTATATTCATATTCCATATTGTATATTCGCTTTGAAAAATAAAAAACTTATTAATATTCAAAAGTCAAATATACAATTTCAGGCATTCATCACTAAAGTAAGTAGTTTATAAAACAGCTCTTTCATTGAAACGTTAGCAAGCGTCTTGTAAATGATAATTGAATCACTCCATAATGCTACTTTAAAGCTGGAAAAGTTCGATTTTCTTGTCATGATCGATCTGACATCGACTGGCGTTCTGCCAGCCTGCCACGCGCGATTCTGTTCTATATGCTCACTGAATAGATAGGGCTGTCAACTATTACACACTCTACGCTCGAGCGACAGCTCCAATATCAAGCTTAAGCTCAATGAATAAAGAATGATCAGTAAAAACCACAGATTTCCCAATACAGGAGATGGGGCAAGCCGCGTTTAAAGTGCGACAACTGTAAGCTCAACGAGCATACACTGGCTACCAGTTTACGCTCTGTGAGACGAGTCAAGACGCACGAATATTAGAAGAAATTACTGTTTTTTTCCAAAATGCCATCCTGTGCAATTGTATCATGCCATCATCGCAATGAATCAGTAAATTTACAAAGAAATATAAAAACTTTTTACAGGTAAGAACCGAAAAGAAATTGCGACACTGGGACTGCCTATAAACTTGGCGGCTTGTCCAGTCTAATGTATATTCTGATGTCTGTGGTAAAAACCGTATACAGTAGGGTTGTCAACAAAGTTAACTGACGCTTAAATTGCGTGCATTACTTCTCTGCACTGTCAATTAGCTGACAAAGGATTAATGGTGTAGTTGACAGGGGCTAACACTAGTTAATAGTTTATTCATTGACAATATGAGTTTATTACTATCTCACTTGGATAAACAATAAACTACTAACTAGATGCAAAATTTCACTTAAAAAGTGTCCGCGGCCTTTTGCGTCAGTTGGACGGTTGATTTTAATTCGGTTTCACTTCTCATACTGACATAGTAAGTAGTGTACTCGTGCTTTTTTGATTTTGTACCTACCCTTTCAATAACGCGTTAAGGTTAATATTTAAATGAATGTTTTTTTTACAATAACTACAATATGTTATAGTGCGGCTCGCTAATTTTATGGTTCACGTTTCTTTGTGATTACGCAACTAGTTCATTCATTGTTTATTTAAATTTCTTATTTGTATTACAATCGTAATCATCGATCAATCGGCATCGATAGACCTATCAAATGAATGGTGAGATATCTCATAAACACTATGGTTTATTATAATTTAAGATAGGAAGCGCTTAATGAACATAGCAATTTTAATTTCTAATGCTAGGCAGCATTTGGCATAGATGTCTATGACGTCTCCAGAAACGTCGACGACGTAGTAACAAAACTACTCTTAGATGTTTTCAAGGTCTTCATTATGTAGCTTTGACCAAAGATTTTCACATATTATTATGATGTTATGATAAGGAAACAAAGTATTATTTTGTTTACAAGTAGTCTCTTACGTACATCCAAGTTATACCTACCTACTTTAATCATCATTTTATGCATCAAGTCTAAGCGCCTCTTTTATTAATAGTTTCATACTTATGACAAATATTAAATGATCTAATAAGTTGCAGATTAAAAGATGAAAGACGAGGATTCATCACGGCCTACAGAGCGCGTGGGAAAGTTGCTCAGAGCCTAGTAGTACAGACATAAATGATTGGAGCAGAGTACTTAATCAACAGCTGGTGTAATATTTTTTGTCTTTCTACTGTTCCAGTGTAGGGTTTTCAATGAAATTTCCTCTGTTAGCTCTATAGCCTTACTAAAAAGTTATTTATAAAGCCCACACGTGAAATTTTAGCAAAAAATGGTCTGAATTGTCCCTATTAAGGAGGAAAACTCCTTATAAAAGCTAATAGGTTTGGACTTAACATTTGATTACTGAAGACATTCTAGCCTCGGGTGTTCAATTTTTTATTAATGGACTTTTTTGATACTTAATTAGAAAAAAAACGTTAAATACTAAAAACTCAACGACATCTGTTCTACTTGTTTCTCATTATAGGAATAATAGAAGATGTCATACGGGTTTTCACATTAATATTAGTACACCTCCATATATTTTGAAGTGTACTTCAAAATATATGGAGGTGTACAAATATATTTATGTGTGTGTGTAAATATATTTATGTATAAATATTTTATTCGATTTTGCCAAATCATGATGGATTTTAACGTTTTACGAGTGATAATAGTATAATAAAATAAAAATGATGTATGTCGCCGGATTGTAGTGTGATCGTTACACCCATCATAACATTGGGCGACATTGCCAACGACAAAATTGTAAACATGTCCCTGTCTCCGGCTGCCAAATAAATAGAATATCTAAAGTGGTGTGCCATAGAAATTTTATCATGTCGTGTGCCCTGGAATTGATGAAAATGGACAGATTTCCGCCTGCACCTACATAAAAGCCCATTAAATGCTTTTTAATGTAGAACAGTGTAATAATGGACATCGACACGCATTTCCCTACTGCCATGTTATCAAAGATCCATTTGACCGATGAGTTGTTTCCCCGGTGAGACATTTCACCGAAAAGCTGAATTGAAATTTTATATCTACGACAGTACATTTGTATGAACGCCATATACAAGAAAGGCAAATAAAATCATTTATTTAAATCAACAGTTGATATTTAATTTCATTGTTTATTTTAAAAAATAATTCATCATTTATTTTATCATGAACTTGTCATACATCTTTTTCCTCTTCCATATTAATTATTATATTTAATGACGGTCGTAAAAATCCAAATAAATACTTTTAAACCTGAATTGAACAGTTCACTATTGTCTTTATACATATATGACAAAATAATAGTTTAGGGTCAGTTTATTCAATAAATATATATGTATAATATTTTATCTGCATTATACTGGAACAAGACCAAACGGCGTCAGCTACGAACGATGTAAGGTGCAAGTAATCAAACTCGTTTATCGGATCTTGGCTATCGTTCAAAAACACACAAAGCTATTTTGCATGCACGGAGTTGTAAATAAGCAACGATTACAATTTAATTAATTATTTTTAAAACAGAACTAGAACGATTCTCTACCAAATTATACCAACTGTTATAGAGACTCATTATTTGAATAAAACGCCTTTCATCATGACATAATTACTTGGCTTGAAAAGAAAAGTAGTTTCTAATAGAATACTAACTTTACTTGTTATATCTCAATTTTTTTTATTACTGAGTAAAAAGAACCATAAAAATATAGGTACTATACAATCAGTTACCCAATTCCGAACCAATTCAGGGAATTAGTTATAAAAAAATATGAACACTAAACATAGCATAGTTTACTTACACTTTTAAAAAAATCATGTTCATGATCGACATAGCAATTATTCAAGAACATAAAGTTCATAAAACACACAGATTTAATAAAGCCCAAGGAATGCTAATGAAGAACATATTACTATTTAAGATTGAAGATAATTACTTAATAACGTGTAGTGCTTTTTAATTAAAATAACTCTGCGAAGCAGCAAAAACTTAAATGACATTGCAACTTCTTGAGAATAAAATCTTTTCATGGTTAATATACTCCATGTTTTAAACTTAAGAAAACTGAAATCTGGTATTAAACCATACTGTATTTTGTCTTGTTATTGTTATTATGAAGGCCGTATACATATTTAAAGATTTGACAGAGATTAATTTTTGTGTCAGCCTACTTCGGCATGAATAGTACCGGCCTCTATCAGGTTGATATCACGGCTTCATAGAAAACCGACGACGTGAAACAAAGCGCACGTTTTGAGGCAGAGTGAGTAAGGTCATCGAAAGCCCAAAATTCTCCCTTTCCATAGGGAAGGCTCCATTTTTAAGGTTGGCAACGCACTTTTAGCTTCTACGGAGTACCGAGTCCATAGGTGCTATATCACTTACTTCTTTTGTTTGCCTACTCATGACGGTCACAATTTACAACTAAGTAACTCATCATCATCATAATGTACCATTCCAGAGAGGCAGGCCGTCGCACACATCATTACTATGGAGAGTTTGGGCCGTAAGTAACCCACGACACGGGCTTAGTGCGGATAGGTAGGTGAACAAATAGTAAGTATTTAACGACCTATTTGGTGTAATGGTTGAGATATCGGCTCTTAAACCAAGAGTACTGGTTCGATCCCCGTGCAGTATAAACATTTGGGTGCATAAACATGTCTGTTTGTATTAGTCTGGGTCATTTCTATGTATGTATTTACAAAAGCATATGTTTGTTTATTCGGTGTTTAGTACATACAGGCTAATGCTTAGTTTGGGGCTAGATGGCGCTGTGTGAATGTCAGTGTCAATATTTATGAACCCACACACGCACAAACATACACGCCCACACACCCAATGCCCCGCACTGTATTATTGTATATTCAAAATTTAATGCGTAACCTATTAAAAAAATGTGGTTGTAAATCAGCAATAGCAAAAGCACCTTGTACCGTTCCAGAAGTGTTTTGGGGTCAGTCACCGGTTATAAACACGCTGACGAAAACACAGTTTTATTTATCTGACTTATACTAATGACCAGTGGCTAGTTCACAGTTGATCACATCGTTGGGTATCATATAAAAGTCTCTGGGTTTGTGTATTTAATGTAACAATCAGTCAACTTCAGGACTCAAACCAGACTACAGTGGTGAGAATGTTCACTTACCCACGACACATTACGCTTAAATACATATTTTTCAGAAATTAGTTTCAGTTAAATGCTACTTTTTTGAACTTTATCGTCGCTCTCATGAATTATGTAAATTATTAAATCGTCCCGTGGAACAGGAGTATTATGCACTTTTGTCTTTCGGGATGAGGGCACTGTAGATAGTGAAATTACCGGGTATGAGAGACCCTGTGTAGAGACCTAACATCTGTTGTCTCGGGTGACGGACGCAGTGCGGCATTGGTGGAAGATAATAACCACAGACATCCGAATATACAATTAGACTGGACAAGCCGCCAAGTTTATAGGCAGTCCCAGTGTCGCAATTTCTTTTCGGTTCTTACCTGTGAAAAGTTATTATATTTCTTGGTAAATTTACTGATTCATTGCGATGATGGCATGTTACAATTGTAACAGGATGGCATTTTGGATAAAAACGGTAATTTCTTCTAATATTCGTGCGTCTTGACTCGTCTCACATAGCGTAAACTGGCAGCTAGTGTATGCTCGTTGAGCTTACATTTGTCGCACTTAAAAACGCGGCTTGCCCCATTTATATATTGGGAAATCTGTGATAATAACTATCAGTTGTTGGTCTCCTTCAATGTCGCGCTATCATGGTTAGGCGTATCACTTACATCAGGTAAGCGTGGTGACCATCCTGTTCACTTTGTAACAAAAAAAAATGTTATAAATTTGCATTGGTTTTGTGTATTTCAAAAGGGAATTGTATAAATAATATCCTTCTGCGTCTATTATCATTAGCATACCATAATTTAATCTGTCACATTCATGGCCATAGTCGAGATGTACGAAATTTGATTTAACAGTGACAGGGGCGTACTACGTATGCGCCAGAGACTCCCGCGCTCGACCAATGTCAAGGCGACTCTTGATGTATTCCCCTACCAAAATAGATCTTACATACAACGCGTGTTAGCAAATTTTAATCGTAAAATAACGGTTTTAAATGAGCATAATACGAGTACCTATATAACAATTATTGAACCGGTTATAGCTTATGTTGGTAGGTATGTATGTAATATATTAAGTTGTTATGCCATATAGCTGAAGAAAAAGTCAAGGTCTGGGTGTTTTCTTTGTATACTATATATGTATTTACCTGTGGCGTACACAGAGATTATGGGTAGGGTATGCAAAGTGGGTGACACTAATCGCAAACACAATAAATAATTTATATTTTTGTCAAATTTAGTGGTGTTTATGACAGCAGATTGACTATGGTTTCAAATCTTTAATGCAAAATTGGTGAATAAGTGGGAATCATTTAATATGTTGGCGATTTTCTGAATTCTCTGGACGCACACGCCACTGGTATTTACAAAAAAAATGTAAATAAGTATGTTTATCCGTTGCTCAGTACCCATAATACAGGCTTCACGCTTAAGTACGTGATAAAAAAAACAATCGCGTGCAAAGATTTTCTTAGATTATATGCGAGATGCATTCATGAGTTACATATGAATATAAATTGCAATCAAACCTTCTTTCAGGCAGCGATATGTAGGCACGTTTTTTGTTTTTATATCTATTCCAGACACTGCGATTGATGATAAGCGTTAGCAAATTATTTTAATTTAAAATTCACATAATACGAAGGTATCCAATCAAAAAGGTAGTGGGTCTTTCTATCAGGTGACCCAAATGCTCGTTTATATTATCTATCATACTTAAAAAAACGCACAATACTTATCCTAGGACCATAACATTCAAATAAAAGCATTCTAATGAGTTCCCATTAAACCATTACGACTGATTCGAGGCTACCACACGGCACACACCATCAAACATTGATTGCCTATATGTTCACTGTCGCTCGTAAACAATTCAAACAACCCCTCACAATATCAACAAAGGGGTAATAACTAACCATTTCCATATACAAATTAATGGTAACACTTTGGAAGGCGGCACGGACGCTTTGGCCAAGAGGGCCCAATGCACCAATGTAATACGGCGCCATGGCACGCGATGTTGCCGCAGTAATGACACCTTTACCCATGATTTAATGTTGCTTAAAGCGTTAATAACAAAATGTTTGTTGGCTTCTTTATTTGGTTAGTAGTTGAGGATAATATCTTTTAATTTTTTGATTTGTATTTTTTTTGGGTATATGATATTGATCATAGCTAGTTGTTGGTATAGTTTAATAGTTTTGATAAACTATACAACGATGAATAAATAAATGGATGCTTGATAATTTAAAAAAAAGAAGAAAATGTATTTATTTCAGTTCGTAAAATTAAGGCGTGGGGAGGCCTGTGTCTGTTGGTTGATTGATAATTATTTTAAATAAAGAATATTTATTATTAAACATCAAAAAATAGTATAGTAAGAAGTGTTGACTTAAGACAGTTAAAGAGTTACCGTGTCTACTTCATTACTGCCTTTTCTTATTCCCCTTTGTTAAAGGTAGACGCCTACCGCTATTAATATATTTTAATGCTTTAGAAGGTAGTACATTGATTGTACACATAATATGAAACGTCATAGAACAAAGTCTGATAATTGTCTCACAAAAAAAAAGACATTTCGTAAATCGTACGAATCCTGGGTTTCTAAGATATCCTCGAAATCATAGTATTTTTTATGCAAGGATCTGGTTTTTAAATGGAACTAAAATAAACATCGTTATTTTTTATGGTTTATTTATTTATTTTAACAAATGACTGATAATTACATCAAAACATCCATAACCATAATATCGACCGTAGGCTTAGCGTGTCCTTTGTTGACCGGTGAATATTCCCATTATGATTCGAATCGACCTATACGACGGCTTCGGATTACGGAGTTCAAACTAATAATATTTAAGTATAAAAATGTATTCGGAAAGTTGAAAGAACTTTCTTTATTACAAAGTAAACATTGCAAACAGAATCATAGGACAAATTGTGTCTGACTTAATCAATATATAAATTGTTTGTATTGCACTGTGGCGAAGGTCAACAATTCCAAGTATAATTTGTAATCGTAAATAGACAGATTCCTTTGTCTCAGATAATGAGTAAGTGGTTAATTTAACAGTTAAATAACTAAGTTGATCCGACTTTGGATTCCTTCGGCAGCTTCAAACTCGATAATGTGGTGCTATTTTTAATAATAGTACGTTCAGACTCTCTCAGATATTGAAATTGACGATATACATGATTTACAGTAAATCCAATGTACATACATATAATTATTAAAATTAGGGAGCATTCAGACCATGCATTTGTAATGTTAGAAAAATGAATTACTTCTTGTTCTCTCGTGAACGAAATTCTGCATGAATGGTGTTATTTTTGAGCGTAGCTCGTCACATCGGTACGATCAACGTGTTGCGATGATTCGGCTTGTTACCGAGGAGTGACACGATACTCACGAACGCTTTGTGCTCATTGTCAAAATAAAAAAGTTTTAGGTGAAAAGTAACCGGGCTACGACTGACAGACACGAAGAGCTTGAAACATTTTTTTACTTAGATACTCGTACGTCTGGCGGTTTACGTATATTTTTTTATTTCATTTCAAAAGTTTTCTCCACTTGGACATTTTATTTCGGATAGTAGTAAATTTTTGACTTACTACTAAATCAAGGTTAAATTTTGTGTTTAAGCAACGTAAATGTTTCCATCTTTTGTTCTTGTTAAAAACATTAACATCACGTAAGGGTTTTTTCAGTGTTATATGTATACTAACTGTGGTATCATATACTCATGTATCAACATGTTCAATTCATCCTACAAAAAGCTTACAGGGTCTGTATCTCTCGTTTCTACTACATACGGCCTAAAAACATACCAAAATTAAAATCTGTTTTCTTTGTAACGGAAACTATAATAACTGCCAATTAGAAGTCATAAACCCAGGCAATACAAATAGAATTAATAAGAAATTTAGCGGATACTATCATATAATTAAACGACAATAAATATTATACCTTAACCACCGTTTCACGAAGCGGTACCAGTTACCAGAAACTTCTTCATAGTTACCAAACAATGACTAAACAATTTAGGTCGGGGCGTTACAAAGCTTACGTCGTCTACAAAATTCTTAATAAAGGCTACACAAACTAAGTTTCTAAGAGTCTTAAAAGCCATTAATTTCTTTCTGACACGCAAGTGTCTCCATCTATTTCTACAGTTTTGTTAGAACAATATAATTAGTAGCGATATCATTTGTACAGAGGGTACGGTACGGTAATGGCCAAATGTTATATTCCTGGAGTTGCCAAATTGCTGTCACATTCAGTTTAATGGATGAGTTATTGTTATGTCATGTTATTTATTGCATATCGATGATAATTATATGAGCAGCTAATTTATGTGGCAAAAACATAAACAATATTTATTAGCAATGAAGTACCTAACCAATGGGAAAATTTTAATAATAACTATTTGACTATGTTTATTTGTTGTTGATATTTATATATTTTACGGGTTCTTTTAGATTCAGTTCAGCAACACTACATACACACTGGTATAGGACCAAGGATCAATTGCCTATTATGGATTTGATTTGATTTTGATGATGATTTTCTATTGTACGATTCACCACAAGTTGCACGATTATGAATAATACTAGAAGGTTTTTATTGAGTATAAACTATGATCACACAGTTAATATTTTACTTATCTACAAATTTTGTTCTTTGCCAACACAAAAGCTGCATTTTTGTTTGCTCGATTGTGCAAACCGTGAAAATAGAAGACGGATGTTTTTGTGGTCCTAAAACATACCTCAATTAGCGCTTTGCCGTCTTCTCCTGAGCTACTGAGAGATGCCGTCGAAAGTTAATAGTTGGCAAATGGCCAATTTGTTTCTTCACGAGCTTCTGCAGACACAACCAACTTATGTGCATTCGTCAGAAGCGTTGTATGTATACTGTTGTCAATTGTCAATAAAATCATCATATACATTTTGGAGTAGCGAAAGTATTTAACATAAGGAGGCATCTTCTGTTTATTGTCTGTAAACTAATAATTTAGGTTTAGCGAAAAAACTACAAAGCAACTGGTTTGTTATTAAAAATATAATGCGTATAATTTAACTTTAAACCGGACACTAGTTATGTACACAACACTGAATTATTATTTTTACTTTAATTATGTACATAATAGCAGTTTCGGACCTAGGTACACCTTTCGCCACTAGCGATCCTTTGTACCAGTCTATGTGGTGTGTATATGTCGTCAGTCATATACACACAACATAGTAGATATCAAACTACTAAGAAAAAAAGAACTCATAGTCGAAGTAGATACTAGCAAAATACATACTTTTACAGGTGCCTTTAGTTCTTCTACTCAATGATAAAATATTGTACATCAATGATAAAAATAGGCAATAATCATAATATCATTTTATTAAATAGTGAATGGTTACCTATATCTATCTATACTTACACATAAATAATATTGGAGTCACCTTTTGTAATATTGACATAACCGTATATTACTACATGCATGTATATAATACGTTGCATAAACCAATATAAATTGAAAAAACCTGTCTGCCTGTTTTTTTCGGCTAATCTATGTAATGGACCGGCTTTTATGGGACTTTTATTGGCATTGAACTGAAGTAATCAAGGAGATTATTACTTTTAGAAAAATCATGTTGGCTCTTTAGTGTGGTTTATTGACTTACGATTTGAAGGGTACAGGTTCAAATCCTGCCACGTACGAATACCAAAGTATTTTTAAATTTCGAAATTTTATGTACGTTTAGCTGATGCTCTTACGAAGACATTTAAAGGTTGTGCGTAAAGTCGAAGTCGCCAATCCGTAATGAGCCCGCGTGGAAGACGGCCTATATCCCTATACAGGTAGGCTCGTGCCCTTCAGTGAGGACGTTTAATAAGCTGTGTATATAATGTTTCAATGTCGATTGTACAGTGCCGCGCACAGCTCAAGTGCGTGACAACTTAACGCTACGTTTTACTGCTGGAGAATAAAATCTTGTGCCACGGGGCACAGATAGTCATTAGTAAAATTTCAAATAGTCAATTTGTATGCAAACGAACAAAGCTTTGAAACTAAAAACAAATGTTGCTATCGACTACACAATAAATATCACAACACAGTGTCTTACATCGAAAGTAAATTCTATCTTTACGATTAATATGTTACTATCCGGTTTACAAATTCATGTTTAACGTCATAAAATTTGCATACAAATTGTACTGATAAATAAATACTAAGAATAACTTGTCCAAATATAATCTTGTCCTAGATTTTGACATTTGTAAAATACAGGGTAAACCGGCGGAGTTATTTTAGGTGGGATTTTGATTTCAATCGTAGGTAGCGCTAACTCAAATTTTCCTTAAATCTGTGAACAATGATCCAGGTAAATAAGGTTCAACTTCATCATCATCATCAGCCTATAGGTAGCTTAGGTTTTTGTCAAGCCCCGTGGGCACCTATACACAACATGTTTCCAGGATATTACGGTTATTATCTTTTTTCTATAAATGTTTTGCTTAAGTTTAAAAGCAGCATACAGCTGTTTTAAATGAAGAATTGCATTTAAGGTAGCGTAAGTCGGTATTAAGGCAGACGCAGACCAATTTTTTTTTCTGGCTGTCAAATATATTTGTTTAATATTTTCTTCACAAAATGTATATAGAATCTGTACTTTTATTGTACGTCCCCAATATGTTTAGTAGTAATCATAAATATTTATTGCAGAATTATCAGTTGTCAGCACACATGTCTCTTGATGCTGTCAATATTGACATTTGCAACTATACTGTCGTATGTAAATATGTCATTTGTTCACGACAAACTTGTCGTGTACTTAAAATTAATTTGCATTTAATTGTTGTTAATACAAGTACATTATAGTATTTCAAGCTTTCGTTTGCTTAAAGCAAACAACTCGTAGTAAAGGTCGTTACGATGATAATAAAATGATTATATAATTATTTTGACATTTTTAACTTTATAGGTAAACCAATTTGAGTTTGAGCGACTTGTATTTCTGTCTGCACTGTTAATATACTTATAACTATAAGAAAACTACTCTTGATGTGGACAGTATTTATCTTATTGTATCCTCGACTGTATTAATTTCAAAAACATATGTAAAATCTAACAGAGCATTTTAACTGTCTTGTGTAGCCCACTGTACATATCGATGATCAGACACCACGACTGTCACATTAAATCCAGTATAAATAAATATCCACGGACATTCACACAGCGCAATCTAGCCCCAAGTTAAGCGTGAAACCTGTATTATGGGTACTAAACAACGGATAAACATACTTATATACATTTTATTGTAAATACATTCATATTATACATAGAAAACACCCATACCATCACAAACAGACATGTTTGTACTGCCCGGGGATTGAACCCGAATCCCTTGGTGTTGCAGTCGACGTCTCAACCGCAACACCAAATTGGTCGTCAAAGTATAAGATACTTAGTATAAGTCATTTGAATCCTATAACCGACGCAGACGGTCATATCCAACAGGCACAATTCACATGTTTAAATTGTGCCTGGAATCGTTTCCTCTAAAAGTTTAATGGTGCATATATGCCAGTTGTGTGGTCGACAGTGCATATTGGCGACTCACCATGGGACGTGAGGCGCGAGTTGATGCGCGCGGTGATAGCCCGCGCCACCTCCGTCGAGTCTGGCGCGCGCTGCTGGTGCAGCCGCAGCCTCTCGAACAGGCATTCTGCTGCCGATTCGTCCGCCATACGAAACGATGCTAAGAAAAAAAAATTAAATGTGTTCCGTTCATTCAACTTTGACAGGGACATAAACAACTTCGTATAAATAACTAAAAT
Organism: Leucinodes orbonalis; assembly: GCA_019425675.1. NCBI lineage: Eukaryota > Metazoa > Arthropoda > Insecta > Lepidoptera > Crambidae > Leucinodes > Leucinodes orbonalis. Next base: position 10,796 of record PQWD01002168.1, on the reverse strand, counting down.
TTACGAATTGAAAACATATCGATCAGAATTTACTACCTATGTATTTTTAACTACAATGCCGTAACCCGGAATGAGATTAAAGCGAGTGCAGTGCTTAACGCAACCCGGGGACTGCATCAACGAATGTAGGCCAAAACATGACAACGTGTTGGTATTGATACCACTTAGCTGTATAGATCGGGATAATCTGCACGCGCCACAAGATAACAATGAACGGTGCGTTTTGAACGTACTTGTGTGGGTGCGTTGTCCTTACGCGTTTTGTGGTAAATAAACAGTGGTGAGTGTGTGCGGGTATTTTTTAGCAGCGAGTATGAGCTCAGCGCACGCGCGGCCGGCGCCGACTAGGGCCGTCTCCCGTCTCGCTCCCGACGGGAAAGCGCGACGCTGCGGGGGCGGGCGTCGCGTCACTGCGCGGGAAATCTGTTTTCCCGACGCTCATTAATAAAGTGACGTAGTTTGATACAGAAATTGAAGTGATTAATTGTACGCCTTAATGTTGTCTTCACCTTCATCGGTAAATGTGGTGACGGCAGATTAGAATATAATTGACCCCTACTATTTCTTTCCGGGGGCGCCGTAAGAGGAAGATTAGTGACAAAACATTAAGAAGAGAAGAGCAGCGCTGTTGCATACACCTAACTTCAATAGGTACGGCGATGCTATCATACCGCTTGTCAACTACGACAAGCTGTCACAGGCTATTTAAGTAACTCATCAACCAGGCCTTTATATATTTTAGGTATCTCTAGATTAATCTCACATTTTTTTTTTGTCTTTTTTATTTCATGTGTTTGTGCCGAAGAATAGTCGCTGTAAAATAATGGTTTTTTAATGGTGTGATCAATAATACAGTATCAACATATTGCTTAACATGCGTCCAAGCAATACTTGTTTTATAGTAATATATAAAACCAGCTATTCGGTGAATCAAAACGTTTTTGACATCAGTTAACGATTTTTTAAATTGTCGATGGCAGCGTAGTTACTTGAATCATCAGAATACCACAGTTCTTTAATATATTGCGGTTGAAGTTATATAGGTACATATTATAACTTCAATAGATTGAACCAATGATATAAAAAGTGATATACTTACAAAACAATAGAAAAAAGTGTTCCGAATGCAGTGACAACACACATAGACATATTTCGAATATCGAACATATTTACCTAAACAAAAGAGTACAAACTTTACTCTCTTCGGCGGTTCGTTTTTGAGGCACGGGTGGCGTATCTACCTTTATATATAAAAATCATTGGATTGAACAGAACTTTTGTCAACTTGAGTGCAGTTGATGCAAAACATTCATTTACTTTGCATACGTAAACTGTAGGTGTATCTTGAATTACGTTTTAGACAGACAGAATAGAAAGTCAATTGTCTGTTTGCTATATTCCTCCGCAGCAATGATGTAAGAATATCTATTACTCCGCAGCAGATAAAGGGTTGAACATAAAATTAAGAAGTAATTGCAAGTTCATACCAATGACGTAAAAAGTATAGATTCGTGATATGTTCAGAAATCATCGTTCCGAAAAAAGTGTTTCGAATGTAGCGACAGCACACATACACATATTTTGAATGAGCGTACATTTACCTAAACAAAGAGCCTACACTGTATTCTCTTTGGCGATTCGCTTTTGAGGCACGTGTGGAGTATCTACCTTTATATATACAGAATATCATTGGTTCATACCGCCTTGTGTGGTGCCGCGTAAGACGCTATAATTGCACCAGACATTTCTTACTCATTCCAATTTGGTTTGGATTATCTGACTACTATCTTCTTTATAATTACTGCATTTCATTGTGATTTGGTAAGCAACTCGGTATAAACCTCGATACTATTAATTCCGATTCATAAATTTTGGCAGATTGATAAGTGTCTAAAGTATTTTTGACAGATATTCCACGTGATTAGTTGAATTCATAAAGTTTTATTTAATAAGGTACATTAGTAAAAAGTATTTATTACTGATACTTTTATATATTTATTTATGGGTATAAGATTAATTTTTAAAACATCCATCATATTATGTTGGTATTACTAAATAGGTATATCTATTTCCCTGCAGCTAGTTTGCAGTTTTTTAAAAATTAATTGTAACAATGTGAAAGTACAATGTCTTTCATAATTCAGTTAGTGAGGGAGTAGCGAAATAGTATTAGAATTTGTATATGGCAGAACCAATGCCCTGCAGCTAGGTTAGTCTCAGGTCTCTTGATATATCAACTTCCAACTAAAAATATGAATTTTGAATATCTTATTCTTATAAAATCATCGAAGTATTCAGTAATACAAACGAAAATTCTGTATTAGTATAGAGAAGGATTTAAGATTAAAGATTCGAAGGTTGTGTGTGAAGTCGTCCGCACTGGGCCGCGTGGACGCTTCACCTATACGGGTAGGCTCGTGCCCCTCGGTGGGGACGTTTAATGAGCTGATGATGATGATGATAGGAGATTTCAGGTTTATAAGTTCTATAGTTCCAGAATAGTTTCTGCTATATCTATCTATCAGCTACATAGGTACCTACTCTTAGTTCTAAAATATATGATGCATATACCGACCGAGGCATAACATCGAGGTAATTTGTACGTATGTTAGTATATTACTCTCGTTGTGCATAATTAATTAAAACGGTATATATACAATCTAGGTGTACTTACAAAGTAGGAAATATAAAATAAATAATATATGAAGCACTGAAAGATGTTGTGTTTTTGCATGCAAATATTATGATCTATAAATATACATATGTACATACATGATTTTATTGATTGAAGTATTGTAATCAATCAATTAAATCTCATCTTTTTTATGAAACCCCTTACTATATAATGTTGTACGTATACTCATGAATAACCAAATACTACCCAAAGATAATTAATATTGTCTCGGACGATATCTATAATTTTATATAACAATAAAGAAGCTTTCAAATAGAAACGTATGTAGGTATTGCAATCTTAGCAGTAGTAATTGATCTAGTTCATAAATGTCAACTGGAGATTTGTGCCTGCAGCTATAAGGTGGGAAATGTCATCGGATCAGATCTTCGGCATGTTGGGCAACCTTGCGCAGGTTTTGACTTGTTAAGATCTACTGAGGACACTCGATAGTTTTTTTAATGGTTTCTAAGTCCGCGAAATTTATTGCAACAAATTATATGGTAATATGCTGATGCAATATAACCGGCATTGTATTTTATTCTTATGTTTTTAATTAATATTAAAAGCTTTTAATATGTTTACTTACTAGTGTATTGTTTGTGTTTACACCCTTGTCCGCTCACCAGTTACCGTAAGAATTGCTATAGAGCAATAAATATTCTTTGTTCTGAGACATTCACATGGCGCCGTCTAACACAAATTTAAGCTTGAACTTGTACTTCCGGTATTTAACAACAGCTACACGTAGTCATTTTATAGTTCTTGTTTTGTAAATACATATGTAAATATTAAACGTAAAACACCCATACTAACCAGTCAAGTTCATGTACACATACGTCTATATATGTATACGTCAGATGATTGAGCGGGATATTCACAAAAGGGATTAGCGCAGGCATATCTAGTTTTTTAAAATTAATTGTAACAACATGTGAAAGTACAATGTCTTTCATAATTTAGTTAGTGAAGGGAGTAGCAGAATTAGTATTAGAATTTGTATGTGGCAGAACCAATGTCTGTTGGAGCAGTCGGGTTAGTAAGTCCTATGTCCAACAGTGGACTGCGATAAGTCGAAGAGAAGAAAGTAGCTCACTCTACTAAAAAAATTACGGTCCTTAAATGACCACTAGCTCAAATTTAGTAACTCTGTCCTAACGGTGATCTCGAATAATATGCCCAACATATTTTAAGGAATCTTGTTTACAAAACGATGGGTCTT